>BGNK01003929.1:0-43600 GCA_003297005.1 Symbiodinium sp. clade A Y106
CAGCACGGCTGCGTTCGTACTGATCAGCCATGGCTTGCGAGGTGTGGTCAAAAGGACCGGGGTGAAAACTGCAAAAGAGGGCGGCGTGCAACGTGCACCTGGCAGCCGAGATGCCTTGCGTTGTGGATTAGGCTTTCAGGTGTACAGGGTTACCTCCAAAACCCTGCATAGCCCGTGCGCACCCGTAAGCAGCTTCCCCTAAACCCCCACAAATCCTTGCAAAACCCTGTCAAAACCCGATATCGAAACAGTCTTTGGGAGTTTGGCTTTGGGGGGTTCAGGGTTCAGAACACCAGCAACCTAATGGCAGCAACAACAGTAACAACAGTACTTATAGGAATACTAGGAATTCCTTTGATTACAGTAACAAACTTAGAGACTCCTCTCATGGGACTTAGTAAGTAAGGGCTTAGGGGTTTCCTTTTAAGGGTACTGTAGGGTTCTATAATGGGGTTCCCTTTAAAGGTTTAGGGTTTAGGGTCTACTTAAAGGCTCATGGGACCCTGCACCCCGTCATGAAGGAAGATACCTTAAATCATAATACGGGCCCCCGAAAAGTCAGGGTATAGGTAAGCCTAAACCCTAAACTCCTTACACCCTCAACCCTGAACCCTACACCTAAACCCTGAACCCTAATCCCTAACTTTAAACCCTACACCCCGAACCCTAAACCCAGAATGAATAACCCTAAACCCTGAACCCTAAGCCCTAGGCACGATACCCTAAACCCTGCACCCTAAACTCCTAAACCCTGAACCCTACAGACTTAACCCTGAACCCTAGACCCTAAGCACTACACCCTACACCCTGCACTGAAAACCCGACGCCGTTTTGGGGGTTTGGAGTTCGGTCCTGTAGCGGGACGACGTGGACCCCGTTTGCCTGCAACATCGGTCCTTGGCGGCGGTTTAGGTTTTTGGGGTTATGGGATTTTGGATTTTGTGGTTTGGCGTCTTGGGGTTTAGGCGTTTAGGGATGAGCGGGTTAGTTGGGATTTGCATTTTTTCGGGTCCTTTTCCCACTGCTTAGCAGTAGCCGAAATTACGGTTTAGGGGTTTAGGGTTTAGGGTTACCGGGAGGAGCCAATGTGACAGTTGGGACACTGCTGTTAAGGTCTAGGGGTCTAGCGTTTTGGGGCTTCCATTTACGTGTTTCAACAGGTTGTCACAAAGGCCTGATAGGGATTTAGAGGGTTCTCTCAGGTGTGATCATTAAGGAGCTTACACTTTTTAAACCAGCGTGCCATGATAAGCGTTTGACAACTATGGGGTTTTATGGGCAAGTAATGTAAGCTGCCTTCAGAGCTCCACATGGGTTTTCGCAGGATTTCGGTGTGGCTAATGGGTTTTAGCAAGGCTAGAAATGCTTCGATGTCGATGCCTTCACTAGACCTTTAAAACTTTTGAACCCCTAAACCCTGTACACTAAGCTGGCAAACCCAAAACCCTAAAGTGCCGTAGTCTTAGGATGAACCCATGGGCCCCTAGTATGGGCCCTTAAGCCTGGGATCCTTATATACCTAATATATACCCTACTTGTACCCTTTAAGGTCCCTTAAACGGGCTAAGGGCCCATACTAGGGGCCCATGGCTTCAACCTTAGACGTAGGCAGCTAGAAGGTGCTATGAAGGCCCGTGGCCTCAGGATTCAGTTCTGCGGGTTCTAGAGGATTGTGCAGGCTTCTCGTGGCGATATTGTATAGTTTCGCAGTGTGATGTATAAGGGCCTAAGCCCGAATATGAGGCCTGAAAAATTAGAATAGGGTTCTGCTGAAGCATTTGAACAATATAGAGACTGCGGGGGTCTTAAACCCAAGACTCTATAAGCCTAACATCCCGAAAGACCCATACTCGAAACCCCGAAAGCTTAGCGCTTAATGATTGTAGGGGCCGTAATAAACAGAATAAGGTTTTGGGGCCCATTGTACTATAATTATAATACGGAACCTCCAAAATAGTATAGGTAGTTGTTAAGGCCCTACACTTACCTCCAGCATTGGTCTCGCCGGGCGGATTAACCACCAGGGGCTTGCCTTGCAAAGTCGGAGCCTGCCTTACGAGGCACTACCCAGAGACTCCAACATCCCTTAGTTAAGGAATATACCCAAAATTATAGTAGGATCCCTAATGTGATTTAAGGTACATTCCTTACTTAAGGGATATTGGCGTCTCTGGGTATACGAAGGAACTGAAATCGGGATTCTTGGCCGCACGATTCGCAGGGAAATGCAGCATTGGCCGCCAAAGCCTGCTCCATGATCTCATATCCTCTGCACAGTAGGCCACATACCCGTCCGTTTTGCGGTACATGTGCTTGAAGAGCAAACTCACATCACTGCATTCCTCAGAAGCACAAGCGTTGCACACAATCGGTGCCGACAATCTGGATGGGAAGTCTCTGCAGAAGTCGCAGCTCAGAGCACAGACAGAACAATATGTCAGATGCTTGGGATCAAACACATGGCTGTCCCAACCCAGAAGCTTCGGTGTGTCCAAAGCCACGGTGTACTCATTCGCACTCAGGAGGAAGGACGCGGTGCGAACCTCTTCTGGCAGGACCTGCCTACGTGCCATTTCCGTCAGCACACTCCAGGCTATGACCTCCTTTATAGGGGCGAAGAGGCGGTCCTGGGACATGAGTTCGGACGGTGAGCCACGCTC
This sequence comes from Symbiodinium sp. clade A Y106, assembly GCA_003297005.1. Taxonomy (NCBI): domain Eukaryota; class Dinophyceae; order Suessiales; family Symbiodiniaceae; genus Symbiodinium; species Symbiodinium sp. clade A. The sequence goes on from BGNK01003929.1 coordinate 2,661, forward strand.
GGGTAGGGAGGGGTGCTTTAGGGATTTAGAGTTCAGAATCTAGTCTTTTTTTGGAAGTGCTTTACGTCGACGAAGATACCAGAAGATATCCGTGGACGGGTCCAGAATCTAGTCTCGGGGAGTTCTACCCCCGGCAGACAACTCGGTCTTAGACTAGTTCCTGAACCCAAACCCGAAAGCCCAAACCCCACACAACCCGAACCACAATAAATCCCCGGAACCCGATCCAACCCCTAAACCCTAAACCCTAAACCCAAAACCTAAACCCTAAGCCCTAAGCCCTAAACCCTAAACCCCTAAACCCTAAAGCCCTTGTCGTCAACCATCAGAAGGAGTCTCGAGGCATGTGCGAAGGGTTGAGTGTGCGTGGTCTCGGGTGGGCCCGGGGGTCTAGGGCTTGGAGTTGAAAGTTGAAGGCTTTCGGATTTTTGGGTTTAGGGTTTAGGGTTTATTTTTGAAAAAGACTAAAGGACTTAAGGGCTTGGAGTTGAAAGTTGAACCCAGAGAGCCCAATACCCCTTAGTTAGTTAAGGAATATACCTTAACTTATAAGGTGCTTCATATTCTGACTTTTAAGCTATATTCCTTAATTAAGGGATATTGGGTCCTCTGGGAAGGCTTTTGGATTTTTGAAACAGACTTAAGGGCTTAAGGGCTACTTAGAGGTTCATGGGACTTAGTAACTATGGTTATAAACAAGGTAACTATAGTTATAATTGGTTATAACCCCAGTTAAGGTACTTATAACTGTACTTACTAAGTCCCATGAACCTCCAAGTAGAGCTTAATCCAGAGTTCAAGGGCTTTCGGAGGGTTTAGGGCGGTGGATTGAAGCTCCACTTAAGCTCGTCTAGGCAGAAATGCTCATACGGGCAAATACAATGAGTGGAATCAGCATGTTTTTTGGAAGGGATGGTGTTTTGAAGGTTTTGGTCTTAGGGCGCTGGGCTTGGGTGTAGGGTTTGGGGTTGATTTTGTAGGGGTTAGCCCAGAAACTCAGCCTCTGAACCCCTACGCTAGCCACTGGCCCTAAACCCTAAACCCTAAACCTCGAAACCCTAAATTCGAGCTGTCCCAGAACTCCAGAAGCCGCTTGATTCAGCAATGTGCCCCAAAGTACGATAAGGCAACTTAAAGTATATTATTCCTTCATCGAGAGGTTTCGGAAACAAAGCTGTGACAAGCATACCTCAACACTTCTTTCATCAAGAGGTTTCGGATATACCTTAAACTTTGAAAAACATACCTCTATAACTTAGGCCCTAAGCTAAACTTGGCTGACTTCTGAACCCCTCCAAAAAGATAAACTTTTAGTGAGGGGTTTTGGAGCCTCTGCGCTGGAAGGCCGAGGGACCGATCACCACGTGCTGAGCGAAGCTCTTGGCCACTGCCGCCGCTGCTTCCTAGTTCATGGTTGGGATAGGATTAAAAAATTTAAATTGTTATTCCTTATTGGCTTTAAGTACCCATAAAAATGTAAAATGTTACCCAACTATGGCAAAGCTTCGTGGAGAATCTCCACCAAAGTCAACAAGCATTTCGCCTTAGGGTTTATAGAAACTGTTTAGGGGTTTGGGTGCCAATAACGTTTGGACCGAAAGTTTTGACCGAAACGTTTTGAGCGAAACGCTTTGAGCGAAACGTTTTGACCGAAACGCTTTGAGCGAAACGTTTTGAGTGAAGCTTTTTTTTTTTTGAAACTTGGTTCCGGGGCTGTGGTCTGGGGATCTTTGGGCCGCGGGCTGCTGGGCCTGGGCCTGGGCCTGGGCTGGGGGGTGGGCTGGGGGGNGGGGGGGCTGGGGCTGAAAACACAATGCTTGCATGATGGGTTTCGAAATCACTGCTTTGAAGCAAGCTTGCACGGCTCACAAAAGCGCGGGGGTGGAGGGGGGGGCAGCCCCCCCTTATTTGCAGAACTGTTCTACCTTCATTCCTCGCTTGCTTCTTTGCTTCCTTGCATGGTTGCTTTCTTCCTTGCTTCCTCCTTTCCTTCCCTCCTTCTTTCCTGCCGTTCTTTCTTCCTTCCTTTCTTCTGCTTCCTTCCGCTTCCTTCTGCTTCCTTATGCTTCCTTCCTTCCTTCCTCCCTGCCTTCCTTCCTTCCTTCTGCTTCCCCCTCCTTCCTTCCTTCCTTCCTTCCCTGTTTCCTTGCTTTTTGCTAGTTTAATTCTTTTTTCCTAGTTTCATTTTTGATCTTAGTTAATTTAGTTTTTTTCGGGGCTGCCGTCTGTGGTACCTGCAGACGACCTGAGATGACCGTACAAAACCATGCAACACGAAATGCTCGAACTTAAAAGTTGATGTTGCAAACTTTTTAGTGCCCTCATGAGGATCCTAGTACTCTATTCTTGTGGGTTTGCACACGGGGACTGCATTCGGAGCCCGTCACCCCCACGCCCCCTCCCCCCACCCACCGCCCTCGCCCGTGGGGCAGTGTCATGACGGGGCAAACGGACGGAGGGCTGGATTCCACGTGCAGTGTGTGGCAAAAACTGCAGCAGATTGTCCCGGCGTGCCATGCATGCCTCATGTGCGGCCCATCGACGATGCTGGCTTCGTGTACCCTGGACCCTCAAGCCATTTCTATTTATTTCTTTCTTGATGGTTTAAGGTTTAGGGTTTAGGGGTTAGGGGTTAAAGTTTAGGGTTTAGGGTTAGGGTTCGCCAGCGCAGCGCGGCTCCCAAGTCAACTCTCGCTTTAAGAGGGCTGCCCTAAGCACCAATCTCGTCAAATCGGATGTTCTCAAATCTTCGCCGGTTGAAGCGAAAAACTGATGCTTCTGCTCGCAATTTGGTTTGGTTGAGTCTGGTGGAAAATGGTTGAACCTGCGCATTTCGGAATTTAGGGTGGTGCCAGGACAACTCCCTCTATAATTGGGCTGCCCTAAGCTCTCACCGTGCAAAATCCGCAAAATCGGCTCGCAGCCGGATTGGGTCAAACAAAGGTTTTTGATGCTTCTGCTCTATCTTGGGTTTGGTTGAATTTGCCCGGCCCACAGCCCAGCTCAGGCCAGCAACCCAGCCCAGCCCAGCCCAGCCCAGCCCGCCCCAGCCCCAGCCCCAGCCCGGCAGCACCAGCCCCAGCTCACCACCTGTGCACGAAAACCTGAAGTTCGTGAAAGCCCGGAATCTCTGCAACGATAACCCGAAAGCTTGAAATCCTCCCCAGCAAGCCAGTATCCTTGCCGCGAAAACCTCAAACCCTCGCCCGACCCACCAAAGCCCAAATCCCCCCCACGCAAAGCTCCAAATCCTTTCCGCCAAAGCACCCTATCCTCGCAACCACGAAACCCACGAAAGCCCGAATCCCTCCCCGCGAAAGCCGGAAATCCCTCCCCACGAAAGCCCAGATCCTCGCCACGCAAACCCTCCCCACGAAAGCTCGAATCTGCACGAAAGCCCGAATCCACGAGAGCCCGAAAACCTCCCAAAATCCTCCCCACGAAAGCCTGCATCCTCCCCATGAAGGCCCAAATCCTCCCCACGAAAGCCCAAACCGACAGGTCCTCCGTGTTAACACAAACAGTAGTCGAATTAGTTTTGCTTGGCTGGTGCTTGCTGATTAAAGGTTTAAGTAAATTGGCTTGAATTTCCATTGACGTTGCTTCCGACAATGAAAACCCACAAAATGCTGCGCTGGCGCACACAAGCGCGCAGCCCTAAACCCTAAACCCTAAACCCTTTAGGGTTTACTTGGAGGTTCACCAAAGTCAACAGGCAGTTCGCCTTCCGGTTCAGGCTTTACTTGAAGGTTCATGGGACTTTGAAGGCTTTAACTAGTTATTTGTATAGTTTCTTGGGGGATCTATAAGGGTTCCCATAAGGGATCTACAGGGTTCCTACAAGGGATCTATAAGGGTTCTTATAAGGCATGTAACTAGTTATTTGTATAGTTTCCTTATTATAGCCCTAGTGGTTCAGGTCCAGTCTTCATGAAGCTCGAACTCCCACAAACCCAAAAACCCTCAAACCGTCAAACCCTAAACCCAAACCCTAAAGCACCACAAACCTGAAAAGCTTTGTCAAACACTATAAATCTTATAAGCACAATCAAACCCCACGACTAAAAAAACACACACACACACCCACGGGTGCACGCACGCACGCACGCACGCACGCACGCACGCACGCACACACACAGAGTAAACCCCATTACGTAATCCCTATCAAACCCCATTTAACCCAACTGAATCCCATTTAACTCTATCAAACCGTATGAAACCCATAGATGCCTTTAAACTCTAGACCCTAAACCCCAAAAACCCAAGCCGCAGGAGAGTCGAACCACTCCGTGGGCTCGAAGTCCCGAATGCGCAGCACCACCCTTTCCGGCTTCTCCTTGGGGGATCTATAAGGGTTCTTATAAGGGATCTACAGGGTTCCTACAAGGGATCTATAAGGGTTCTTCTAAGGCTTCTCCTTGGGGCTTTATGGTTAGGGGGTTCTATCAGGAGTCTATAGGGTTTAGGGTTGAGGGTTCAAAAAAAGGTTCCTAGAAGGGTTCCTTTAAAGGAACCCATAAGGAACCCATAAGGAACCCTGAACCTTATCGGAACCCTAAGGGGACCCTTTAAGGGTTCTTTCGAGTCTTCCTTTATAAGGGTTCCTTTAAGGGGCCATAAGGATTCTAAAGGGTTTAGGGTTTAGGTGGGTTTAGGGTTTAGGGTTTAGGGTTCCTTTAAGGGTTCCTCCAAAAGGTCCTTAGGGATTCTATGGCATTTAGGGTTTACGGTTCCTTTAAGGGTTCTTCTAAAGGGGTCCAAAAGCATTCTGTGGGGTTTAGAAGTTTTGGGGTGCCTTCGAGGGCTCCTTTAAGGGTTCCTTTGAGGGGCCTATACGGATGCTTTTTGGGGTTTAGGGTTTTTTGGGGTTCCTTTAAGGTAGGGTTCCTTTCAAGGGTACATTATAACATGTATAAGTACTGGACTTCGGGAGAAAAAAGTATAGACTTTTGTTTCATAATGGTTCCTTAAAGGAACAGGTACCCCCAAAAAGTATTCAAGTATGGTACTCCAGAACGCAGAGTATGATAGGGGATCAAAGAATAACTTTTCTTGCCGGGCATCGGGGTTTAGGGTCTCAAAGGGTGTTTAGGGTCCAGTTTTTTTTCTGATCTTGAGTTTGAATTGCTTTAGGGTTGTAACATTCTAGGTGTTAAGGGTTCTAGAGGTTTCGGATCTTCAGTTTCAACGGGTTTAACCCTAAAACCTGAACCTCAAATCCTTTTTGATCTTAAGTGTTAGGGGTTTTAGGGTTTTGGGCTTAAAGGGCTTCAGGGTCCAGGGCCCAGAGACTCGAACATCACTTAATTAAAGGGTTCCTTAAAGGAATCTATACGGGTTCTATAAGGGAATTAAGGAACATATCTTAAATTATAGAAGGATCCTTCATATGGTTTAAGGAATATTCCTTAATTAAGGGAGATAGGAGTCTCTAGGGGCCTCAGGGCGTTGGGTTTAGTGGTTTGGCTTGCTCATTTTGGAAGGCTGGCTTAGGGCTATGTAGCGGTTTTCCAAAGCCTTTGTAGAGTTGTTGCATGGGCTTGGGAGAAACGAGTAGAAAAGTTCTTGATACCGGGGTTCAAGCAAGAGGGTTCTGGGTAAGCTACCAATGGAAAGCAACGAATCCGCTCTCCGGCTTCGCCTTGCTGTGAAGCACTTGGGGTTTTGGGTAGTGGGGTTTAGGGCCTGTGCTTTTGGGGTTTGTAATTCATAGTATGTTTTCAAAAAAGCACATCGAGTACATATTCAGCAGACATCACATCAGAAAACGCTGTAAACTCACATTTGTTCTATGATTCGCATTTGTTGCACTGTTGTTCTTTGCCAATGTTCTTTGATAGGGTTTTTAGGGTTGGCTTGAAGTTTTGGGGTCTTGGCTGTAGAGTTTCGGATGATGGATGGGAGCTTGACGCCTGGCCAAGCTTCGGAAAACACGCTACTTTTGGGGTGCCGTAATGATTAAGATTTTCGTTCATAGAGTTCCCAGGATTTTTTGATGGTTTAGGGCTACATACAGGGGCCTTAGTAATTGGAATAAGGCGTTGGGTCGGGTATCTCATAGTACAGGTGTATGATGTCTACGGGAACGTTATTACCAATCTTGGCTGATTTCTGAACCCCTCCAAAAAGTTAAACTTTTAGCCTCCATATTATAGTTTCTATAGAAACCCAAAAAGTTAAAGTCCTAAGAGCCAACCAGAAGAACGCCAAGCAAAAACACCGAGAGAAAACCACAAAGTTTCCACTGAAGCATAACGTAGACCTCTGATTCATAAAACCCCTTCTTCACAGACCCATATACTCGGATCTCCATTCATGAACTAAACCCCCAAACCCTAAACCTGAACTCCTAAACCTAAACCCCCTAAACATCTAAACCCTGAACCTTAATCCCCTCCTAGGAACCCTTAAAGGAACCCTTATAGATCCCTTTAAAGGAACCCAAACCCTAAAACCCCCAAACCCTGAACCCCTGAACCAAAAACGCTCAACCCCTAAGTTAACCCTTAAAGGAGATGGGCTGCCTCGACCCTACTTGGAGGCCCTTTTGACTTAGTAAGTAGGGTTAGTAAGGTGGGTTATGGGGGATTATAATAGGGTTTCTAAGGGATAGTAAGTAGACTTACTAAGTCAAAAGGCCCTCCAAGTAAACCCTACAAGGGAGTTTCCGAAAATCGGGGACCCCAAAATAGAATCCTAAATAGTAGTACCCTTATCATAAGGACCCCTAAATAAGGTACCCCTTAGTTCGGAAACTCCCACATTAGGGGTCTACCATAAGCGAAAAATCCCGAACCCTGACTACTTTCGGGCATAGGGGAGCCGTGAACTTTTGATTTAGGGTGCAGGGCTTACGGTAGCGTTTCGGGTTTAGGGGCTTAGGGTAGAGTTAGGGTTTAGGGTTTAGGGTAGAGTTTAGGGTTTAGGCCATTTCGTCCGACATCCTCGTGCCTTTGGCTGTAACGCCAACCCTAAACCCTAAACCCTAAACCCTATTAAACCCTAAGCCAAGACGCCACGGGACATTCCAAGGCAATGAGTGTGCACGCGGGCAAATCAATCTGCAAGGCGTTGCCTTGGCTCCAGGGCTCCAGGATTCCTTGCAGGTTCCTTTAAGGGGTCCTTTAAGGGTTCCTTTAAGGGGTCCTGTAAGGGGTGCTTGAGGATTCTATAGCATTTAGGGTTGAGGGTTCCTTTAAGGGTTCCTTTAAGGGGTGCTTGAGGATTCTATAGCATTTAGGGTTGAGGGTTCCTTTAAGGGTTCCGGTTCGGGTTTCTTGAAGGGTATCTTTAGGGGCTCCGTCAAGGGCGTTAGACCTTAAACCCTAAGCCTTAAACCGAAAAGCCCTAAACCCTACAGGACGGAAGAAATGAGAGGCTGTTCAGGCTCCCTCAAGAAAGATCCCTAAACCCTAAAATCCTAAACCCTGATCCTCCCGGGTTCCCTTTAAGGCTGATCCCTAAAGGGTAAACACCCTCATAGAAAAAGTCTACAGAACCCCGAACCCTACAGAACCCTTAAAAAAAAAGCTCTTCCTGTTGACTCCAGTGGACGGAAGAAACGGGACCCTGTCGGGTTCCCTGTGAGGTTGCCTCAAAGATCCTGCATGCTTGGAGGCCCTTTTGACTTAGTAAGTCTACTTACTATCCCTTAGAAACCCTATTATAATCCCCCCTAACCCACCTTGCTAACCCTACTTACTAAGTCAAAAGGCCTCCAAGTATGGACCCTTCTGGAGCTGATTTTTACCGGTTTGGGGTTTAGGGTTTCAATTTTTTTTGTTAACGCCTGTTTCCGCCCGCATGAACAGAATCCCTCCTAGGGAAAGCGGAGTTGGATACCTCAGGATTTCAGGTTCAGGGTTCAGGGTTTAAGGTTTAAGATCTAGGATTTAGGGTCCAGGATTTAGGGTTTAAGGTTTACTTGGAGGCCCTTTTGACTTAGTAAGTAGGGTTAGTAAGGTGGGTTATGGAGATTATAATAGGGTTTCTAAGGGATACTAAGTAGACTTACTAAGTCAAAAGGGCCTCCAAGTAAACCCTTGAGCCCCCGACCCCAAAACCCTCAACCCCTCAACCCCAAACCCAATGTTCAGGGCAGCATGTCTCGCTACGCCTAAACCCTAAGCCCTAAACCCTAAACCCTAAACCCTATCGACCAGGTTGCGGTAGAGGAAGCCTGAGTCCCAGTTGTCTTGCAAGGCCTCCACGGTTTAGGGTTTAGGGGTTTAGGGGTTTAGGGGTTTAGGGGTTTAAGGGTTTAGGGTTTAGGGTTTAGGGTTTAGGGTGTAGGGTTTAGGGGTTTAGGGGTTTAGGGTTTAACTTCACAGAGACTCCAATACCCCGTAATTTAGGAGTATACCTTAAATCATATTAGGGATCCTACTATAATTTGAAGTATTTTCCTTAATTAAGGGATATTGGGGTCTCTGGGGAAGGGAAGGGATTGTTCCGGTTTAGGGTTTAGGTTGTTCCTTTAGGGTTCCTGAGGGTTCTAGAAGGCTTTGGGGTTCAGGGTTGATTTACGATTCCAGGTTCTTGTTAAGGACTACTTGGAGGCTCATGGGACTTAGCAAGTACATTTATACGTATCTTAACTGGGGCGAAAAGTGAATATCCGTACAGTTACCGGATATATAATATAATCCTAGTTACAGTCCCATTAACCTCCAGGTAATTTCAGTTACCATCATAAGGAAACCATATTCTTTACTGCAGATCGCTAATAAGGTACCTCAAACTAAGTTCCTCAATAAGAGCCCAACGAAAGGATTGTCTACAGACTACTTTGCGCCTAGGGTTCCTGTAAGGGTTCCGATATGACTCCAGGCATTTGTCGTAACAAAGGGGCACTGGACTCTCTAAATACCATCGTCGTCGGCGGCGTCGCCGTCACTGGTGTTAATGGTAGCAGTAATGGCATTGGTCATGATAGAAGCAGCGATACTGCTAGTAGTGGCATGGTAGAAGTAGCTGCGGCAGCACAGCAGCAGCTCTGCATATGGGTGTTAAGTTCATAGCAGAGGACAGTTACACCAAAAGCAAAACACAAACCGCAAACCCGAAACTCCCTACCCGAAGCCCTCTACCCCAACAGCCTGAGCTTAAACTCCGAAATGTAGCAGAACGCCGTCGCACCCGTCTCGAACCCTCCCACATTGAAATCCTGCAAAACCCAAAACCACACAAAATCAGAAGTCCCTTAGGCCCAAACCCCGAAAACATGCTACGATGCCGGTTAAGGTCTAGGGCTTAGGGGTTTAGGGTTTAGGGTTGAGGATTTAAGGTTTAGATTTGGGGATTATATAGGGTTTAGAGTTTAGGGGTTGAGGGTTTGGGTTTGAGGAGAATCCATTGAAACCGTAAACCCTAAACCCTCTGTACGTCAAAACACGCGGGCGGCCTCTATCTCTTCTCTGCCCATGAGCTTGGCAAGAATTTGCGGAAAAAGGTCCGGGACCTTATGGGTTTAGGGTTTAGGTCATATCTTTAAGGGTTCCATTAAGGGTGTCTGTTAGGAATCCTTTAAGGCATTGTGTTTGTAAACTGATGTGTACGTAGGGGTGGGGGCTCAGCGCCAAAGGTCCTGAGGGCTCGGGTTTGGGTTTGGGGTTTGGTGCTGCGGGACTACGGCTTAGGGCTTCGGCCAATGCGAGGGCTTCATATCGCAGGCTCTACGTAAAGGGCTTGAAGCATTAAACCCTATAGCCTATACCTGTTAGTATCGGTCAGGGTTTGGACCGCATGCCGGGTGGGCAGGGCTATATAGGTGTAGACGCACCGTACTAGGGTTATAGGGCTTAGAATAAAATCATATTGCCTACAAAGCAGGGGGAAGCAGAAACTAATGTTCACGACCCCCGGAACCTACTGCAGCGAGGTCCCAAGGGAATTACTAGGGTTTAGTCCCAGTTAGTGCGAATTATAAGAGGAGGATATTCACTATTGCGAGGTACCCGGACCTCCATACTACGGTTGATGGACAAAATCCTGCATGACCCTAAGGACAGGACCCTACACTATGGGAATTATGGTATATTCCTTATAATGGGTAATGCAGGATTTTGTCCATCAACCGTACAACGCGGCCAGGGCACAGAGAGGCCACCTAAATCCATCGCGACGGCATCCTCGAGGGGCACCTGACGGCTGTTCTGGAGTTTAACGATGGAGGGTCGAGGGGGCATCTTAGGATTTACCTGTATCCCCAAACCCTACAAAATAGTAGGTTATGACCCCTTAATTAGAGGGTCTAACCCCTAAAACGGCAGGTTTTGGGATCCCCAGGTAGGGTTTAGGATTTCAATGAGATTTCAGTGCGATAACAATATTGGCACTGTAGGTTTTAACTGGTCGGATGAAGCTCATGAAATTCCCAGACCCCCGGGAGGATCTAGAAAGTAGATCCCCTAATTTGGGACCCTAGCTACTAAAGGGTACTTTATAGGAGCCCCCTTAAGGGATCTACTTTTTGGATCCTCCCGGGGGTCTGGGTTTGTATAGGCTTTAATTTCAGGGCAATGAAAACCCACTGAAAATTTAACCCAAGTCCTTGACAGCCGTGATGGGGGATGCCCACGTATTGGGACGCATCTGTAGGTGCAGGGTTTAAGGCCAAGGGTTTCCGGGGGTTCTACATTCAGGGGCAACCAGGTCCGAACTATGCGCTTAGGCTTCTGCTTGTGAAAGGGCTACTGATGGCTCTTGAAACTCTTGAATTCTACAGCTGCCAGTAATATACCCTAAACAGAATCACAACCCGCCTTACAAGCACCCTCGAAACCCCAACCCCTACACCCTAAACCCTAACCCCTAAAACCTCAAGCACGAAACCCTTAACCCTTCATAGATCCCTTCTAGAAGTCTAGAGCCCTGCAAAGGAACCCTCAAAGGAATTTCCCAGGTGTCGACCTCCCTGGTTCTTAATTGGGAGTTTCCGAAAATAGGGGACCCCAATATAGTACCCTAAATAGTAGGATCCTTATTATAGGGACCCCAAAATAAGGTACCCTAATTTTTGGAAACTCCCAATTCGCAGGGAATGGGGGAGCGGAGCCGATATCAGTCCCTTCTTGGAGGCCCTTTTGACTTAGTAAGTGGGGTCAGTAAGGTGGGTTATGGGGGATTATAATAGGGTTTCTAAGGGATACTAAGTAGACTTACTAAGTCAAAAGGGCCTCCAAGTTCGAGTGGCCCATATAACCCATTGCCAACCAAGGGATCCGAAAACCTACCGTTTTGGGGGTTTAGACCCTCTAATTAAGGGGTCATAACCCACTATTTTGTAGAGTTTGGGGATACAGGAATTTCCTACTCAGAACTAGGGAGATAAACCCTAAACGCCTCAACCCGCAACTCTGAACCCCAAACCGTGACTGTAAAGGAACCCTCTAAGGTGCCCTAGCCCACTAAACCCTAAACCCCTAAAATCCTAAACCAGTCACCTCGACCCTAAACCCTAAACCCCTAAACCCTAAGCCCTAAACCCTAAACCCTCAACCCCTCTAACGAACCCCTCTAAGCTGCTGAAGCCTCTTCGGCCAGGTCCGCGATGTCTTCGGGCGCCTCCGCCAGCTGTGGCGTCCAGCGCCGTAGGAGGCTCGGCACCATGAACTGCCCGTCCCTGGTCGAATTTAGAGTTTCTTTAAAAGGGCCTTAAAGATTACTATAAGGGTGCCCTGAAAGGGATCTGTAGGGTTTAGGGGTTTAAAGGGATCTATAGGGTCGAGGGTTTAGGGCCTTGTGTTTAGTGGTAATGGTTCAGGGTTTCGGGCTCATGGTTGGAGGGTGTAGGGCTTAGGGTGGTAGTGGTTGAGGGTTTCGGGTTTAGGGTTGAGGGATTTAGGGTTTAGGGTTTGGGGTTTATGTTCTTCAAGGCTTCTAGAGGGGTTCTATAAAGGATTCAAACGGATGTAGAAACAATCTCCGGGGGTTCTATAATGGTCCCTGGCAGCGTGAGTGCCTTGTGCGGTTCAAGCACTTGCGGGCTAGGGTCGAAGGTCTCTGGCACCTGGCAAGGGTTCCTCAATGGGTTCTATGAAGGATCTGGAAGGGTTCCATAACAATCCCTGGTAAAGGTTTATAAAGGTCGTCTATAACTCCCTGATTCTTGGTAGGGTATGAGTGAATGGCTTATAGGGGCTACTATGGACTACTATGGGGACCTGGAGGGACCATCATAGGGATCCATTCTCCCATTCCCTACTAAGAACCACGGAGATAAGAGGATATCATCATGCGCAGGACCATGCTACAATAACGACAGCAAGAACCATGATAACGACAATGACAAGAACAATTTTCCATCCAGATACTCATAGCAGTGATACTAACAAGCAGGACTGACACCTCCACCCCAGTGCTCGTAATGTAGGAGCCTGATTAAGAAACCTTGGGCCTTTATTAGAGTTCCTTATATGAATCCTACTGTTTTGGGGTTCCAGGCCCATGGTTTCTTAATCGGGTTCCTACACTAGGCACCTCTGCATATTTCCCCAAACCCTAAACCCTAAACCCTAGCAACAGAGAACCCTAAGTCGAAAGCGGTAATGCTAAGAACACATCCCCAAGAAAGGGTACCCCAGTTTGCTGAAACTCCAAAACACCAAATCTAAAGAAAGATAGAAAAGCCGTATGGTATCAGCCCACAGAACAACCATTCTGAGATCTTTCCGCGCTACTTTCTTAAAACTCTATACACTATACACCCCTGCGCAACCGGGGCCCCGGCTTCAAAGGGAGAAGGAAGCAATCGGCTCTCAGAAAATCCTTGGCTGACTTCTGAACCCCTCCTAAAAGTTAAACTTTTAGACTCCCTATTCTAGCTCACACAGAAACCCAAAAAGGTTAAAGTCCTAAATCCCCAAACCCCCCTATAGATCCCTTATAGGAACCCTTAAAGGACCCCCTTAAAGGCCCTAAGAGCCAACCAGAAGAACGCCGCGGATCCAGCAAGACCTCCTTGAAGTCGGTGGGCTCGTGTTTGCTCCTCGCTCTGAGAGTCAAAAGCTTCCGGTTTTAGGTTTCGAGTTTAGGGTTGAGTTTGGGGTTTAGGGTTTAGGTTTAGGGTTTAGGGTTGAGAGTTTGGCTTTCGGGCTTTTAGACGTTTTTAGGGTTTACCATAGACCCTAAACCCTCAACCTAAACCCTAGGCTTTAGAGTTTAGGGCTTCGGTTTCACCCGACTTTGGGATCTACCGCTCGGTTCTTACGTTTGGGCTCCTTTACAGGAGAGGCTCCAATCAGGGTTCCTAAAATTGGGGCCTTAATAATTAGAATAGAGTTTTTGGGGCCCATTATACTATAATGATAACAAGGAACCCCAAAAATAGTATTGCTACCAATTATTTAGGTCCCTATACTATGGGGGATTCCTTGAAAGGCTCTTTAAGGGTTCTATATAGATTCTATCAGGACTCCGTCGGTTTTGGGTCAAGGAATACAAGCTCAAATTTGTTCTTGCGATGATGTAGCATTTGGACTGTCGGAACACGGACACGGCCTGATGCATTGTTCCGCTGAGGAGCAGCCTCCGGAATCGCTGCGCGTCCGTGAATGGCCCCCAACTGAGTAGGGCGCTCTTTCTTGAAGCAAACCTGATATCCTCGGTCCTCAGGCCTCAGTGCCACTTGTTCATCCAGAGTTGCAGTCATCTTCGCCACCAGCACGGCGTGGCCTCGGGAACGGCGAACTCGAAAAGGCAGAAATTGAACGACACCATGCTTGTGGAAATCTGTCGAGGCAGCAGCGGTTCACGCAGCACTAGTTTGTGCTCCAAGTTTCTCACCTGCGAAGCCATGGTTCCAGGAAAAGACCGCGTAGAGAGGAGTCAGGTTGAGTCACATCACTTGGCGTTGCCAGGCCGCATCTTCTCACAAGTGTCCCAAGCACTGGGAAATCGCTTATCAACCGTGAACACTACGCCCTGAACCTTGTTGTAAAACCCTCTGATAGAACTCTGTACGTAAAGGTACATTCTAAGATACTCTGAAAGGTACCCTTAAAAGCCATCTCATGGAACCCCCAGAACCTGCAACAGTCTTACAGAAAGCCTACCCAACAGCGAAAACCCTAAACCCTTAACAAAAACCAAAAACCTTCATCAACCAACTACTAATATTAACAATATAACGATAACAGACTGTAATAACAATAATGACAATAATAATAATAACCTTTGTAGGAGCTCGTACAGGAACCCTCAACGGAACCCTTAACCCCACAACCTTTATAAGACATATCCGTATAATAAAACTTATAAAGCCCATTGTGGAGCCTTTAAAACGACCCTCAAAGAAACCTCGAAACTTACAGTAACCTTTACAGAAGCCCTTTAAGGTGCACTTGAAGGAACCCTAAACCCCGAAAAACCCTAAACTTTAAACTCTGAGCACTAAACTCTAAACCGATGAGCCCATAAACCACCAAAGCTATAAATCGCTAAACCCCTAAAGCCCTAAAGCCCTAAATCCCTGAACCCCTAAGCCCCGAAACCCCGTAACGCCCATCACCCCGTCCTTGGTTGAGCCTTTGGCGCCTCCAACTTGAGGATGTTCTTCCAGATCTCCTTTTCGGGAGATAACGATTCTAAAGGGTACTGTAGGGGCCTGGATAATTACCTATACTATTTTGGGGGTTCCTTATTGTATTTGTAGGTATAATCTATTTCGGGGATAAGGGTTCTAAAGTGTAGCAGGGTTCCTTTCAAGGATCCCTTCAGGCGTCCCTTAAGGATCCCTTAAAGGATCCCTAAACTATCCCTAAAGGATCCCTTAAGGCATCCCTTAAGGATCCCTTAAAGGATCCCTTAAAGGATTCCGTTTAGGGTTTAGGGTTTAGGGGTTTAGGGTTTTAGGGGTTTAGGGTTTAGGGGGCGTTGTCAGGGCATCTTGGAACCCTTGCTGTGGCCTGCATCCCCTCAATGATAAGCTGCCCCGCTCTGCCATCGTTGAATATTCTTATAATTAGGGTTTAGGGTTTAGGGTTTAGGGTTATGGGCATTAGTGTACTTTGCGAAGCCATCACAGAATCCGGTCTGAAAGGCTACAGAAAAAACCCTGTCCAACCCGTTGTGAGAAGCAGAAAGCTGTTCGTCCAAATGTCCGGCAATAGCTCTCTGCTCAGGATCGCGGATTCGTGCAATAGATCCTGGGTGTGTTTGGACACGGGTTTCGGGAACAACTGAGACAAGATTTTGGTGGTCTGCTAGTCTCGTACTCAGCATAATATTGTAATAGTAAGGAACCCCAAACCCCAAACCCCTCAACCCTAAACCCCCGAAACCCTAAACCCCTTCAACCCTAAACCCCCTAAACCCCCAAACCAACCAAACCCTAAACTAAAGGAAAAACTCCAATATCCTTGAATTAAGGGCTATAACTTAAATTATAGTAGGCTCCCTATGATAATTCAGAATATATTCCTGAAATACGGGATATTGGAGTCCCCTGAACCCTAAACCCTAGAGATCCCTGGACGGAACCCTAGGTATTCCTCACTTACGGGATACTGGAGTCTCTGGGAACCCTAAACCCAAAGCCGAGGAACTTCAGTCTTCCTTGGAAGCTCTCAAGGTTCCGCTTAAAAAGGCTCATTTGAATTTAATGAGGGTTTGGGGTGCAGGGTTTAGGATTCAGGGTCTAGCTTTTTGAGTTTAGGATTTCGGGTTTGGGATTTAGGGTTTAGGGTTTAGGGTTTATAAACTAGGGCGATAAATACGGCAGCTATACTTATAAACGGATTATGATGAGAGTGAAGGTACTTATCAGTGCACTTACTGAGTTCCATGAACCTCCAAATATCCTTATAGTATCCTTATAGAAACCCTTATTTCCTCCCTGTAGATCCCTCTAAGGAGCCTTTCAAGTACCCTAAACCCTAAACCCTAAACCTAAGTCCCATGAACCTCCAAGAGGACTTTCGCTTTCAGGACTCAGCAGATTCGGGGGCTCAGGAGACGTGAGGTTCAGGAGCTGCGGGGGTTTAGTGGCTTACTTAGGGCTCAGGGTTTAGAGTCTAGGGTTTAGGGTTCGAGCGTTTAAGGGATTAGAGTTAAGGGGTTTAGGGTTCAGGGTTTAAGGGCTTAGGGTTTGGGGTTTAGGGTTCAGGGTTTAAGGGCTTAGGGTTTGAGGTTTAGGGCTCCGGCTTACAGAGCTTACAGCGCAAGAGAAGTCAGCAGATCCGCCTTAGCTCCAAACTCTAAATCCTCTAGGGTTCCTGTACTTGGAGGCCCTTTTGACTTAGTATGTGGGGTTAGTAAGGTGGGTTATGGGGGATTATCATAGGGTTTCTAAGGGATACTAAGTAGACTTACTAAGTCAAAAGGGCCTCCAAGTAGAGGGATCTATAAGGGTTTAGGGCTCCAGGGTTCCTTTGAAGGGGATCTACAAGGGTTAAGGGTTCCTATAAGGGGATCTAAAGGGGTTAAGGGTTCCTATAAGGGGATCTATAGGGGTTTAGGGTTCCGTTAAAGGGATCTACAAGGGTTTAGGGTTCCTTTAAAGGGATCTATAGGGCTTTAGGGTTCCTTCTTTCAACCTGGAAGATCAGGGTACTTAGAAACTAGGGTTATAACGGGTTCCCTTTAATGGTACTATTCTAGAATGGCACTTCCTTTAAGGGCTCCTTTAAGGGTTTTCGGATTGGGGTGTGCTTAAAGGATCATGAGACCTTTCGGTAACCAGGGCTATAAAGAAGGCTATTTTACTCCGGATGGCTTACAGCCCCAACGACTATAACATTGCTTACTAAGGCCCATGATCCTCCACACAAACCCTACAGCCTACAGCCTAAACATTAAATGCCCTATATGTTTAGAGTTCCGGATTTAGAGTACCCTAAAGGCCTGTACAATACCTCTCTAATACCCATTACATTAACCTTGCAGTACCCGTATAGAACTCTTGAAAGAACCCTTAAAGGAACCCTCAAGGAACCCGTAAAGACCCTAAATACAACGTCCAAGTGCACTCAAGAAAACGTCCAAGTGCACTGAAGGATCTGCTTGCTCTGTCATCTTTGCCAGCACACGCGGGCAATCCAAGATGTTGGCCTGGTCTCGATAGAAGCCCTAGACACCAAAACACTAAACCTTAAACCCTAAACCCCTAAACCCTAAACTTTAAACCCTAAACCCCTAAACCCTAAACCCTAAGAACCCTAAAACCCTAAACCTTAAACCCCAAAGTTTAGGGCTTAGGGGGTTTAGGGTTTAGGTTTCAGGGCCGGGTTTGGGGTTGAGGAATTAAAGAACTTGAAGATTTCATAGAGCCTTACACAAGAGGGTTCCTTTAAAGGGGATCTACAAGGGTTAAGGGTTCCTATAAGGGGATCTAAAGGGGTTAAGGGTTCCTATAAGGGGATCTATAGGGGTTTAGGGTTCCTTTAAAGGGATCTACAAGGGTTTGGGGTTCCTTTAAAGGGATCTATAGGGCTTTTAGGGTTTCTTCTTTCAACCTGGAAGAGAACGAATGTTTGCAAGAATGGAAGTGACCCCACATGATGGAGATATTTCCCTTTCAGTAGTCACAGGAAGGGTGAACAGCTGAGGGCCCGAGATTAGGTCGTTGGAATCTGCAGCAGAACGCGCGCGTGTGTGTGTGTGTACTTACACATGTCCTAAAGTTTCATCCTAGACAACCCAGCATGCCTAGACACTAAACCCTAATCGCTAAGACCAGATAAGACCCTGAAGCCACAAATGGTCAACTCTAAACCCTAAACTCTGAAACCCCAAAACTCCCAAAACTCTGGACCCAAAAACCTCAAAACCCTAAAGTCCAAGCACTAAACACTAGGCCGTACTCCCTAGAAAACAAAAGCTTGCTACTCTTTTGAGAGGTTGTAACCTCTTAAGTGAGACTTGCGAGAATGCAGAATAATAACAGTCACATAACAATATTATCTGTACTTGTAATTATTAATACAAGTGCCAATAACAATCATAACGACCATGGTTATCATTAACAGGTGATCGGAGCCACACCCTTATAGATCCCTTATTAGGAACCCTAAGTCCTTATGGATCCCTGTCAAGGAACCCCAAACCCCTATAGATCCCCTTAAAGGAACCCCAATTCTTCTCCCCCAGGAAGGATTCGGAAAGGGTTTAGGGTTTAGGGTTAAGCGCACTTAAAACGGGATTCTAGGTACCTCAAGGGTTCCATTGAAAAAACAGTTCCTAGGTTCAGGGTTCTGGGGCCTATCTTGACCCATATCACGGTCGGACACAAACTTTGCGGCTCCTCTGTAGGGCTTAGGGTTTAGGGTGAAGCAAGGAGGCAGTGAATTTGTAGAGATATCTAAGCATGGGGCTCCCTCATAAGCCGCACACAGCGGGCTCACGGGTTTTACTGGATGGCGTAGATGTCTTATGTACTATAGGGGCCTTAAGAATTAGAACTAGGCTTTGGGGTGTACAATCATATACATCTAACAAAATATGGACTCTAAACCATAAACCCTAAACCTTAACAAAAAATATTGGTCCATTGGTAGTGACTCAAGCTTCTATATGTGAGCAGTTCTCTAAAGTAGGGTCTCTGTTTAGGTCCCCCAAACTCGTACGGCACCCTTATCCAAGAAAAGGACCCTAAAAGGGACCCTCATTTAGAGAAGTACCCTATATTATTTCCAAAATACCCAAGAGATCGACAGTTCAAACTTTCAGACTTGGAAGACTCGGTTTAGGGCTTTGGGTTTAGCGCGAAGGTACCCTGGGGAGTAACATCGGCAACCACTCAGGCCTGTTTGTTAGATGTATGCGTCGTTCCTCAAAATTTTAAGTAAACCCTCAACCCTAAACCCATAGTCGGATCCTTAGTTAAAACAGACGGTCTAAACACTTTGAAGGCAAGTTCTGCCAGCCCCAATTTTCGGGTTCGGCGGCTTAGGGTTTAGGGTTTGGGTTTTAGGGCTTTAGGGCTTTAGGGCTTTAGGGCTTTAGGGTTTAGGGTTTAGGGCTTTAGGGTTTTAGGGTTTTAGGGTTTTAGGGTTTAGGGCTTTAGGGTTTTAGGGTTTAGGGCTTTAGGGTTTTAGGGCTTTAGGGTTTTAGGGTTTAGGGCTTTAGGGTTTTAGGGTTTCTGAAGCTGGTCCTGCATGCCCGCCAACACACCGGGAAGGCCCTCAACAAGCTGTGAAATGGCAGAGGGCCTAGGCACAGGTTCAAATGGGAGTTTCCGACAATTAGGGGTACCTTAGGGTTCCTTTAAAGGGGGTACTATAAGGGTACTATATAGGGCTATAAGGGTTCCTTTAAAGGGCTCTATAAAGGTTTAGAGTTTCCGAAAATAGGCCTTACTTTGGGGTCCTTATAATAAGGATCCTACTATTTAAGGTACTATATATACTAGGGTTCCCTATTTTCGGAAACTCCCATCTGCTTCAGCTGATCCTGGACGGGACTACCGTCACCACCACAACCAGCATGACCCCACGTCACGACATTTCCATCGGATAGGACGGCAGCAAAAGCCAAGCTAGATGCTTGGATCTGTTGCACATGCTTCAGCTGAAACTCCACTGCATTACTGTCACCACCACAAGCTTCACCACCCCAGGTCACAACCGATGCATCGCCCAGAACGGCAGCAAAAGCGCCAGCATTGGCTTGGATCTGCTGCACACTCTTTAGCTGATCCTGCACTGCACTGCTGTCACCACCATAGGCAGCTTTACCCCAGGTAACGACAGACCCGTCACCTAAAATGGCAGCAAAAGCACCTGCAGTGCCTTGGATCTGCTGCACGTTCTTCAGCTGATCCTGCACAGCACTACTGTCGCCACCACGAGTAGTATCACCCCAGGTGACGACAGAGCCATCGCCAACAATGGCAGCGAAAGCAAAGCCATTGGCTTGAATCTGCTGCACATTCCTCAGCTGATCCTGCACAGTACCACTGTCACCACCCCTAGTCCTAGCACCCCAGGTGACGACCGATCCATTGCCAAGAATCGCAGCAAAAGCGCCGCCGGTGGATTGCATCTGCTGCACATTCTGCAATTGAGCCTGAACTCCATTGCTGTCACCACCATCGGTAGCATCACCCCAGGTCACGACAGAGCCATCGCTAAGAATGGCAGCAAATGCATCATGAGAGGCTCGGATCTGCTGCACATTCTTCAGCTGATGCTGCACTGCACTACTGTCGCCACCACGGGAAGTATCACCCCAGGTCACGACAGAGCCATCACCAAGAATGGCAGCAAAAGCGAATCCGTTTTGTTGGATGTGCTGTACGTTCTTCAGCTGATCCTGCACTGCACTGCTGTCACCACCACCGTCTTCACTACCCCAGGTCACAACCGATCCATCGCCAAGAATGGCAGCAAAAGCGTTTCGACTGGCTTGGATCTGCTGCACATTCGTCAGCTTATCCTGCACAGGACTACTGTCACCACCAGTGCGTGCAGCACCCCAGCTGACGACCGATCCATCGCCAAGAATCGCAGCAAAAGCGCGGAGACCGGCCCGGATCTGCTGCACGTTCTTCAGTTGAGCCTGCGCTGCACTGCTGGTGTAAGTATCACCCCAGCTCACGACGGTACCGTCCTCAAGAATGGCAGCAAAAGCTCCTTGACCACCACAGACTTGAACTCTAGATAGGTGGAGGGTCAACGAATCACCATTCTGCACACCGGCTGACTCGACCGACGTACATGAGTCTAGAATGCCTCCAGATAAGTTCAGCAGTCGCCCTCGTCGGACTCCAAGCGCGGCCTCTGCCCGAAGTTTCAATGTTCCGACCTCTTCATCCAAGCTCGTATTCACAAGAACTCTCTTGCCACTTAGCAGTCCCACTTCGACAGAAATCGACATTGGGGGCTTCCAAAAGGACTTCCACGTCGGTGGTCCTTACAAGTAGGATCCTACCGTTTAGGGGTTAAGTAGGCTCTCCTATGGTCTGAACCTCCCAGCTAAACCCTAAACCCCATTATCCCAAACCCCGAGACCCCAAACTGGTGGCTCTTTTGCCTCCTCAATGAAAATCCTGGCTCAGGGCTACCGGGATTGCGTACGATTCAGCACTGAGAGTTTGGGTTTCAGGTTTGGGGTAGGGCGTTTCCTGTAATGTCAAGAGCAAGCCTAGGAAACGGCATTTAAATAAGTGCTGAAACTCTCAAACCCTAAACTAAACCCAGCAGACCCCTAAACCCTAAACCCTAAACCCTAAACTCTAAACCCTAGTAAACCCTAAAACCTATTAAACCCTAAACCCTAAACCCCAAACCCTAAACCCCTAAACCCCTAAACCCTAAACCCCTAAACCCTAAACCCTAAACCCTATTAAACCCTAAACCCTATTAAACCCTAAACCCTAAACCCTAAACCCTAAACCCCTAAACCCTAAACCCTAAACCCCTAAACCCCTAAACCCTAAACCCTATTAAATATTAAACCCTAAACCCTATTAAACCCTAAACCCTAAACCCTAAACCCCTAAACCCTAAACCCTAAACCCCTAAACCCTAAACCCTAAACCCCTAAACCCCTAAACCCCTAAACCCTAAACCCTATTAAACCCTAAACCCTATTAAACCCTAAACCCTAAACCCTAAACCCCTAAACCCTAAACCCTAAACCCCTAAATCCCTAAACCCCTAAACCCTAAACCCTAAACCCTATTAAACCCTAAACCCTATTAAACCCTAAACCCTAAACCCTAAACCCCTAAACCCTAAACCCTAAACCCTAAACCCCTAAACCCCTAAACCCCTAAACCCCTAAACCCCTAAACCCCTAAACCCCTAAACCTTAAACCCCTAAACCCTAAACCCTAAACCCCTAAACCCTAAACCCCTAAACCCTAAACCCTAAACCCCTAAACCCTAAACCCCATCTAAGAATCGAGGATCCTGAACGGCCCTACTTGGAGGCCCTTTTGACTTAGTAGGGTTGGTAAGGTGGGTTATGGGGGATGATAATAGGGTTTCTAGGGGATACTAAGTAGGGTTTCTAGGGGATACTAAGTAGGGTTTCTAGGGGATACTAAGTAGGGTTTCTAGGGGATACTAAGTAGGGTTTCTAGGGGATACTAAGTAGGGTTTCTAGGGGATACTAAGTAGGGTTTCTAGGGGATACTAAGTAGGGTTTCTAGGGGATACTAAGTAGGGTTTCTAGGGGATACGAAGTAGACTTACTAAGTCAAAAGGGCCTCCAAGTAAACCCTAAACGTAGAATCGACGCAGAAATTCCAAGCTCTGCACACCTCAAGTCCCTGGTGCTTTGGGGGAATGGATCCTAATAGGGTTTAGGGTTCCTTTAAAGGAATCTATAGGGTTTAGGGTTCCTTTAAAGGGATCTATAGGGTTTAGGGTTTAGGGTCTACTTGGAGGATCGCAGGACTTAGTAAGTAAGGCTATAAGTACCTTAATTTATTGGAGTTATAAGTAACTATAAGTATGGCTACCTTATTTATAACCCCAGCTACTAAGTCCCATGATCCTGTAAGTAGTCCCTATATAATTCCCAATAATAGTCTCCATAATCCATTCCCCCATTTCCTACTAAGAACCAGGGAGTCAACCCGAAACCCTCCACCGTCAACCCTGAAGCCTGAAACCCTCAACCCTAAACTCTAAAACCCTAAAACCCTCAACCCCACAGCCTGAAGCCCTAAACCCTACGGTGTTCTGGGTTTTCAACCCTATAGTACCCTTTAAAGTATCCCGCTAGAGCCCTATAATACCTTTCCCTTTAGAACCATATGGGTGGTTGTCAAAATTATGGTCCCTTTTGGGGTCCCTAATATAGTACGGCACCAAATATTTAGGGTACCCAAAAAGGGGCCCTATTTTTGACAACTACCCATATAGTACCCTCAAAGTCTCCATTTAGAACCCTACCGGTAAAGCTCAACAAAAACCCAAACGCCTGAAGCCCAAAACCCCTAAAACTTCATGAACTCCTTATGAACATAAAAGCACTTAGACCTAACGACCCATAGAAAACTTCGCGAAAACACTACGATGAAACTCACGACAAAAACCCGTAGAAAACCCCAAACGGCGCCCTGAAATCCTGCCTTAACCAAGAATAACCTACCTTTTTAAGGACTTATGAAAAAAGTCATAATAAGGAACCCTAAAAAGGTAGGTTATTCAGGGTTAAGGTAAACCATAAACCCTGAACCACAAGGCGCCTGTGCCAGCGCCAGCAGGTCAGGATCAGTGAAGACCCCTTCGGACGCCAAACCGGTGGCATCTGCAAAAAACTGGACCTTGGCAGGGTTTAGGATTTTGGTTTAAGGTTTAGGGTTTAGGGTTTAGGGTTTAAGGTTTAGGGTTTAGAAACTAAGTTTAGGCGGGGCGTTTGGTCTTTAATGGGCTTTTGCAGAGAGTTCATAGGGATGTTGTAAGGGTTTGTAGAAGGTTTTAGGATGAGCTTACAAGAGTTTGCAAGAGGCTTTTAGTAGTGCTAATGGAGTTTTCCATCGCTGCTTGCATAAAGGCTTTGCACTAACCCTGAGGCTCTCAGGACTCATACGGCTGATGGACAAAATCCTGCATTTCCCATAATAAGGAATATACCATAATTCCCATAGTTTAGGGTCCTTAGGGTCATGCAGGATTTTGTCCATCAACCGAATGTAGGGGCCTAAATAGTTACTATACTATCTTGGGCCTTGGGGGTTCCTTATTATTTTTTTTGTAGGGTATACCCCACAACCCTTTTAACTTTGGTGCCCAAAGACCATACTTTATCAGGCTGTTGGGCTATTTTTGAGCCTCAGGGCCAGGGCCTTGCAGGAACTTTTCGGTCCTTAAACCCTAAACCCTAAATCCTAAACCCTAAACGCTAATTAAACCCTAAACCCTAATTAAACCCTAAACCCTAAACCTAGGGGTTTTCAGACTTTAAGGGCTGGGCTTCGGGATTCATAGAGATTTCCTCGGCTTTTTGGGTGACTTTGAAGAAAGAGCTTCCCCACTGGCCCAAAACCCTAACGGTTTTGGGTTTAGGGTTTAGGGTTTAGGGCCCCTAAACCCCTAAACCCTAAATCCCTAAACCCTAAACCCCTAAACCCTAAACCCTAAACCCTAAACCCCCAAAACCCAAGGAAACAAAAGTTGAAGCTTTCAGAATCGACAACCTTGTAAGAGCCCCAAAAGCTGAAAAGTTGAGTTTACCTAACCCATTGTGGAAGGCTACCTTTACCGTGAGGGGGTTCCAGCTTCTTAGACCCTAAACCCTAAACCCGAGTAGTTCCCTTAAAGGAACCCTTACAGAAGCCCTTTCAAAACCCTAAACCCTAAACCCTAAGCCCGAGTAGTACCCTTAAAGGAACCCTTACAGAAGCCCTTTCAAAACCCTAAACCCTAAACCCTAAACAGAAGGCTCCCTTTTTTGCCCTTGAAGGAACCCCAAGGATTGGTGCTGGGAGTGGCGCTTTGCTTAAGGGTTCATGACGGATTGTACAGAGAAGCAGTTGCAACTATAGCTACCCTAAGGTTTAGAGTTTAGGGTTTAGGGTGTATATCTTTCTTGTGACTACTAATGAGCCAACTTAGAAACTATGCATGCACTAAGTCCCATGAACCTTCAACCTTCCAAGTGCCTTCTGAAACCCTATCAGTCCCAATTTGTAAGACAAACCCCTGCAAGCCATATAAGCTTTCGGCAGGCCGCCAATCCCAAACCCTAAACCCTTTGCATCCAATAAACCCTACTGGAAATAGAAAAAAGGCTAAGCCCCGCAGAAGCCTCGTCGCGCCCATCCTGAAAGGTTCATGGGACTACTGTAACTAGGGATATATCTCAGCTAACTATACTTATACTTACCAGGTCCCATCAACTTCCAAGTAAGAACCTACGTCCCCCATAAGCCCTGTAAGGCCCAAACCCTCAACCCTATAAACGCTAGACCCTAAACCCTATATAGATGGGAGTCTCCAAAAATAGGGTACCTTATTTTGGGGTCCTTATAATAAGCATCCTACTATTCAGGGTACTATATTAGGGTCCCCTATTTTCGGAAACTCAGAGATCCCTTAGAGGACCAGTGGAACCCTAGGTTTTTCCTTTGGGAACCCTATAAGCCCCACCAGGCCCCTAAATGTCATGGGAGCGCCTCACCCAGCTCGTGGAGGAAAGCCAAGCCCTCCCTCACCTCCAGCTCATTCGCCTCAATAAAGGCTTTTTTAACAGTATCGATGATAGTTGGAAATTTCATTAATGTTTATCTTTTTGGAATTATTGCAGTATGTATTATCATCCCTCGAAGCTTACTTAGAGGTTCATGGGACTTAGTAACTAGGGTTATAATTAAGGTAACTACACTTAAATGTACTTATAATCCCAATTAGGGTACTTGTAACTGTACTTACTAAGTCCCATGAACCTCGAAGCTTAGCACGCTAAAGGTATCGATAAGGGTTCAGGGTTCCTTTAACAGGGTTCTGCAAAGGATCTATAAGGTTCAGGGCTTTATTTAAAAGTGTCCACAAGGGAGTTTCCGAAAATTGGGGGTACCTTATTTGGGGGGCCTTATAATAAGGATCCTACTATTTGGGTTACTATATTAGGGTCCCCTAACTTTCGGAAACTCCCTAAACCCTAAACCCCTTATAGAACCCTTATAGATCCCTTTAAGGAACCCTTTAAAGGAACCCTAGGGTCGGAGTGGAAACTCCCATAAGGGTTCAGGGTTAATCTCGCAGAGTTTTTTCTCTCTTTCAGGTGCAACGGCCTTTCTCTCGTCCAGCCTACCTCATAGAGGGTTTAGGGCCCAGGGTTTCGGGCTCAGAGTTTCAGGCTTGCGGTTTAGGGAGAGTAAGGCTTAAGGCTAGGGCTTAGGGTTTAAGGTTTTGGGTTTTGGGTTTAGGGTTTAGGGTTTAGGAGTTTAGGGGTTTAGGGGTTTAGGGGTTTAGGGGTTTAGGGGTTTGGGGTTTAGGGTTTAGGGTTTAGGATTTCGGGCTTTGGGATTTAGAGTCCAGGGTTTAGGGCTTGCGGTTGAAGGTGCAGTGTTCAGGGCAGAAGGCTCAGGGTTGGGGCTTCCTTGGAGGTTCATGGGATTTGGGAGTTTCCGAAAATAGGGGACCCTAATCTAGTACCCTAAATAGTAGGATCCTTATTATAAGGACCCCAAAATAAGGTACCCCTAATTTTTGGAAACTCCCATTTAGCAACTATTGTTAAAAAAGGGTGCAAAACTTATAACCCTAAACTCTATGAGCCCTAAACCCTGAACCTTATAGATCCTTTCTAGAGAAGGAACCCTAGGCTTTTATAGAGGTACTTATGACCTTACTTACTAAGTCCCCTGATCCTCCAAGAAGGGCCCAGGAATCCACCAAAGCCCAGAAAACATTGTTAAAAGCTCTTCATGAACTCCTAATATAGGGGCGTTTAAAACCTAGAATAAGGTTTTGGGTTATAGTATACTAAAATCAGAATAAGGAACCCCCAAAAAAAATAGTATGGGGAATTATTCAGGACACTATATTATGCCAAACCCTAAAGACCTAACCTCTCCAAGACCCAAACTGAAGCCTACGATGGTAAAGACGGCCCGTACTTGTAGCAACCCTTTGAACCCGAAGACCCTACAAGCCGTAAGGGCTGCACCCACAAAGCAAACTAAAGCTTCAACAACCTTAAACCCTAAAGCCCCGCGGCAAAGGACCCTTCAAGGAACCCTCTAAAAGAAAAGAACCCCTCTGAAGGAGTCCTTTCAAGAAACCCTAAACCTCCAAACCACAAACCCTAAACCTACAAGAAGACTTTGACGGAGCCCTTTGAACCCCCAATCCCCAAAACCCAAAAACCCTTTAAAGGATCCCTGCTAGGAATCCCTAAGCCTCTAAACCCTCAAAGAAATGTTTAAAGGAGCCCTTTAAGGATCTCTAATTAAGGATCCTGTTTTAGCATCCTTTAAGGGCTCCTTTAAGGGATTCCTTTAAGGGATTCCTTTAGGGCTTAGGGCTTAGGGTTTAGGGTTTAGGGGTTTAGGGTTTAGGGGTTTAGGGGTTTAGGGGTTTAGGGGTTTAGGGTTTAGGGTTTAGGGTTCAGGGTTTAGGGTTTAGGGTTTAGGGAACCATCCCTTTACAGAAATCCCCACGACCCCGATCTCCGCGGAGCACCTCGAGGTTGAAGTGCGCCGCCAGCTGCGCCACCTCCGGGGCTGGTAGTGGGACCTACTTAGAGGTTCATGGGACTTAGTAACTATGGTTATAAAGAAGGTAACTATACTTATATCTGGTTATAACCCCAGTTAGGCTACTTATAAATGTACTTGCTAAGTCCCATGAACCTCCAAGTATGGGTTTAGGTGTTTAAGGGTTTAGGGGTTCAAGGGTACAAGGGTTCAGGGGTTCAGGGCTTAGGGCTTTAGGGGTTTGGGGCTTTAGGGGTTTGGGGGTTTGGGGGTTTGGGGGTTTGGGGTTGAGGGTGCAGGGCTATGGGTTCAGGGGGCCTTAAAAGGGTCCCCTGAAGGGTAGTATTAGGTTCTATAAGAAGCTCCCTTTTAAAGGGTCCATTCAAAGGGTTTAGGGTTGGCTTAGCGTTAGGCTTTAGGGCCCTTTAGTTACCAGTAGGGTTCAGGGTCTAGGACGTAGGCTGTCAGGAGCTCAGAAGCCTTCAAATTACAGCTTGAGGCCTTCAAGAAGGTCTTTTACAGTCAAGGGCATTTTGATGGTCGTCTAAGCAAGTTGTATTCGGCCTGACAAGCCTACAGAAGGTTCCTTTGCAGGCTGGAAGGCAGAATGCTTTAGAGTTTCCGTTGTGTTTACACTTCAGAGTTTAGGAATTGGGCCTCCGGGCTTAAACGGTTTAGGGTTTAGGGTTTAGGGTTTAGGGTTTAGGCATTTAGGGCTTAAGTTCAGGACTTCACCGTGTTTAGCACATGACCCGCGCCTGTCTGACTCTTAGGTACGGCGGCTGGCCGTCCGCTCTGAGCATGTCAAGCAGCTTCACATAGAGGAGGGGCCGCGGCTCTTTGTGAGGGCCGCTGGTCTGCGAGTCCTTCACCATCTCCTTGGATTTCGTCAACCGCTTTTCGGCTGTTCTATACTGTAATGTTAGCCTAATTTAGGGTTCAGGGTTTGGGAGAACAGGGGTATAACCCTAAACCCCAAACCCCTAAACCCCTAAAGCCTAAACCCTAAACCCCCATAAAGTTAGGAGAAAGAAAGCGTTTCTGTAACATGGCTCTTCAATGCGAACCCAGTCTCTCGGATGGCCTGCTGCAGTTCATCCACTCCATGTCGTCTCAAAGACTGGCTGTTGTCCACCGGGAAGAAGCACAGGGATCTCTCCTTACCACCCAGAGACTCCAATATCCCTGAACTGAGGAGTATACCTTAAATTATAGTAGAATCCCTAATACGATTTATGGTATACTGAGGAATATACCTTAAATTATAGTAGAATCCCTAACACGATTTAAGGTATATTCCTTAATTAGGGGATATTGGATCTCTCAATCTCTCCTAACCACCAGATGAGGTGTTGGGGGTTTAGAGTTTACTCTAAAGATCCCTAAACCCTAAACCCTAAACCCTAAACCCTAAACCCTATACTCTGGTAGCTATGGTAGTTCTTGGGATCTCTCCTTATGACCAGGTTCGGGGTTTCGAGTTTAATCTATAGATCTCTGTAATATAGGGGCCTTAATAATTAGAATAGGGTTTGGGGATATATAAAACTATAAGTATAATAAGGAGCCCCCAAAATAGTATTGGTCTTTAATGAGGCCCCTATATTGGAAATTCTTGTGGCCTGGATAGCAGACCCCCTAAACCCTAAACCCTCAACCCTGAACCCTAAACCCAAAGCCCTAAACCCTAAACCCAAAACCCAAAACCCTTAGCCTTCAGCCCACAACCCCAACCCCTGAAAAGCTGGCACTGCCCACCTGGCAGGGGAAGAAAACGTTCTGCAGTCCCAGAGGTTTGAGAAAGCTCTTGATCCTTGGTTTGAGGGTTTAGGGTCTAGGGTTTAGGGTTTAGGAATCTTGGTTTAGGGTTTAGGGTTTAGGGTTTAGGAATCTTGGTTTAGGGTTTAGGGTTTAGGCTCATTTTAAAGAAAAAAAGGCACCTAAGTCTATAAGCCTTTTGAAATGAGTCCTCAAGGGGCCGGCCCCTAGGCGGGATTGGAAAAAAAAAGGCTAAGGAAAAAATGCGCAAGCCCACCTTAACTAAAGGGTTTTATAATGCCACAGACTCCAGTATCCCTTAATTAGGAACATTCCTTAAAATCATATTAGGGATCCTACTTATGATTTAAGGTATATTTGGGAGTCTCCGCCCACCTTAACTAAAGGGTTTTATAGGGTCGGATAATGGCCTTTCGGACCAAGGATCTTCTCGGCCATCCGCGCCAGAAAGGACTGAACATCGGCTTCTTTCTGCGAGGGGCTCTGGAAAGTTTGGGGCTTTAGGGTTTAAGGTGTAGGGTCTTGGGGTTTAGGGGGTTTAGGGTTTAGGGTGTAAGGCTTTAGGGTTTAGGGTTTCGGGTTTACGGTTTGGGGCTTTAGGGTGTAATAGGGTTTCGGGTGTGGGGTTTAGGGTGTAGGGCAGTGTATGGGTGTCGGGTTCAAGGTTTTAGGCGTTGGGTCAGAGGAACCCAAAAAAGCTAGCTAGGGTTTGGGGTTGAGGCAGGGTTTACACCATGGTTGAGCAGTAGGATGCCTTAACCTTAAACCCCTCAACTTGAACCCAGAAACCCCGAAACACCTAAACCCGAATCCTGAAAGCGCAAACCTTATAAAACTAAAGCCCTAAACCATAGAGCTTGGACAGGGCTTGTCTGGGTTCTGTTTCTGCGGGGCCTTAGTAATTAAAAGAGGGCCTTGGAGTGGGTGCCCTAAGGATCAATGTTGTTAGTCTTCTGCACTGAGCCATCTATCCTGCTCGTTGCACCAGAGGCGCCAAAAACCCTCAACCGAAACTCTAGACAACCTCGGGGTGTGCAGGGTTCAGGGTTTAGGGTCTAGGATTTTTGTGCAGGTTACTTACAGACTTTTAGGAGACGTGTAACCCCAATTATCACCCTGTTTACTGAGTCTCTTGAGCCCTTCTGTAGGATTTAAGGGTTCTTGGACTTAGGTTTTGGGGTCTTGAGGTTAGGCCGCACCCTCATCTTCCAAACCCAACGCGTAGGGTTTAGGGCTTTTTGCGGCGCGTGTTTTGCTGACTTTTCGCGCTGAGGGCTTAGACGCGCTGCATGGGAACAGTTTAGGGTTTAGGTTTAAATGTTTAGGTGTTTAGGGTTTAGGGTTTAGGGTTTAAATGTTTAGGTTTATTGAGGCCGCAGCAGGATTGCGTATGGTGCCGGCTAAGAAAGATTGCAGCCACAATGCCAATGAAAAGACTGTGTCTGCATTTAACTAGTTCATGGTTGGGATAGTATTGAAAAGTGCTTAAGTACCCATAAACATGTAAAATGTAACTCAACTATGACACAGTTAAACGGTGTAGGCTTTGGGGTTTCAGCCGAAACTCGAAACTGCAGACCGTCACCCTGATCCGAAACCCACTCCTAACCTCTCCTACCCTAAACCCTCAACCCTAGCTCAAAGTTCTTGGCTTCGTCCTTCAGTAGCTTGTGTACTTCGTCGAAGTGTGTCCCGACGATGATGCCCATGCTGCCCTCGTCCGTGCGCGTCTTGACCTCTGCAGGGTTTCGCACTTCAGGGGTTCAGGGGGCTCAGGAACCCTGAACCCATGAAACCCAAAACCCTAAACCCCCAAAACCCCTAAACCATAGACACCTCAAGACCCTAAACACTAAACCCCAAAACCCTAGACCCTAAAATCCCGAAAAAACCCTAAACCCTGACACATAATCCCTTGAGTGGCTTCAGTCGTTTAGAGGCTTCTGGTCACGGGTTGATCCAAACCCTTGGGTACGCATTTGGGTGGTTGTCAAAAATTAGGGTCCCTTTTGGGGTACCTTACATAGTAGGTGCCGTATTATATTAGTGACCCAAAAAGGGATCAACCACCCATTTCCCATCCAACCCCGGCCTCCGACACGGGCCCAATTCGAACATAGGGGATATAAGGTCTTGAAGTCTGGGATATTATAACTAGAACTATAATCGTATACATACATATATATATATATATACATATGGACTATGAGAGGATACTATTACTCATCATTCCAACCCCAACATAGATTAAATCCGAAACCAGTAGCTGCCATGAACAACTAGACCTTCTTTAGCCCTGCATCGGCACAGTACAGATACCCGCAATCATCGGCGAAGTCAGAACTTAAACAAAACTGCTCAAAATCGAAACTGCTAAGTCAGAGCTAAAACAAAACTGCTCAAAATCGAAAAATTCTTAACCCCATATCCAAAACCCTAAAACCCTCAACCCTTACGGGCTTCAAATGACCAAAACTTAACCCTAAACCCCTAAACCCTAAACCCCCCCTAGACCCTAGACCCATACCCCAAACCCACCCTTCAGATGACAAGCGGCCATGCTCAACCAGTACCGGAAGAGCCTCTCCTCCTCCCCGAGGGTAGATTCTTCATCCTCCGGCTCCCAAAACCCCCTTAAGATAAGCGCACATGTAGGATTTTATGGGGCTTGTGCTCAAACTTTCAACAAAGAACCATAACATACTACGGATTCTGCTGTAGCTTGAGGCAAAGTGCTTAATTAAGGGGTTGTAAACTCTTGGGTCATTCCGGTGTTCATCGGCGTTTGGGGTGTGGGATTTGGAATTTCAAGTTCCTTATTCTAGGGTTTGATTTGGGAATTCTGCTCATGGCTTTGGGTAGTTCAGGGGTTGGCGGTTGGGTCTTGGATTAGAGCGACTAAGGATTCTAGGAGGGTGTTGCGAGTGTGGCTTGTGGGTGGGTGTGTTACATTGAGGGTTTGCTGGATTTAGCATTTTAGGTTTCGGGTTCAGTGGAAACGAAAAATGAAAACAAAACTCCGCTGAATCCCTCGTAAAGGATGTCAAGGCCTTAAACATTAGGGTCTCAACGTCGTATAAGAGCACCTCAACCCAAAACACCTAAACCCTAAACCCTAAACCCAAAACACCTAAACCCTAAACCCAAAACACCTAAACCCTAAACCCTAATGGAGTTTTGAGGGCAGAGCTTAAGTTCTCAACGAGTTTTCTCGTACCCCTCAAACCCTACGAGACCTCGTCCTTCAACAAAAATATTCCACGATACCCTCCTAAACCCAAATTTTATCCAACAAAATCGATGGCCCCACCCCTAAACCCTAAACCCTAAACCCTAAACCCTAACCATACATGATCCCTTAAAAAGGAGCCTTTGAGGGAGCCCTTTCTTGGCCGCTGAGGAGGTCCTCGTCCCCTCGGGCTCGGGACATGTTCAAGTTCATGTGCAGGGAGCAAGCTTCGAAAGCCGGATCCTTCAGCACGTACCTGAAACCGCATTTTGTTTTAGGGTTTAGGGCTTCGGGCTTAGGGTTTAGGGCTTAGGGTTTAGGGTTTAGGGTTTAGGGATTAGGTCTTAGGGTTTAGGGATTAGGGCTTAGGGTTTAGGGTTTAGGGGTTTAGGGTTTAGGGCTTGGGGTTTAAGGTTTCTTTCAGCACGTATCTGAAACCGCTTAGTTGGGGTTTAAAATTCCGTGAGGCATTCCCTTCACGGTCCTAGAAGTACCTGAAACCGCATGATTAAGGCTTCGGATTCCGGGAAGGCTTGCTTTCAGGGTTCTAGAAGGTTTCTGTCTTGATTATCTGCGATTTAGGCTTTTGGGTTTAGGCTTGAGTCTTTTAAGTTGTGGCTTAAGGTCGAGGCGACTGTAGTGAAAACCCTCTCTTTCCCAGAGACCACCTGCCCCACCGCGGCAGGCTGAAGACGATAATCGGCATGCTGATCTTCGAAAGGGCACCTAGTTGCTTCTCGTGGGTGTTTTTGGTATTAAAGTCTTATATGGTCATATCTCAGGGCTTTATGTTCCTTGATTCGTTTTGGGATTGAGGGATTCAAAATCCTTTTAGCCTTAGGGTTCTTAAAGTAAATTCCGCGGGAAATGTAAAATCCTCAACCCTAAACCCAAGGGATTAGGAATGCTAAACTTAAACGGATCGCGGTGTTCGGACAGAGATCGGTGCTATGATTTGCTGGGCACTCCCCATTTGGCCCAAGCTTGTTTTAGAGCATTGGGTTTCTGCAATAGGGCTTGCGTTTTGTTTAGGGCTTACGGCTTCGAGGTATTATTGGCTTTTGGCTTAGGAAGAAGCCGCGGATGGTGATGACGGTTCCAGTATCTGGCAGATTCCTAACATGGACGGCAAGCAATGCACGCCTACAAGAGAGACAGTGTCTGTTCAGTAACAGTTGAATAATATCTAGATAGATGAGGCCCTTAATAGTAGCTCTATTATGGACTGTTACTGTATAGGGGCAGTACGCAGACTCTAAACCCTATACCTTAAACCCTAAACTCTAAATCGTGGCCCCTACGTTGCCCGGGCCTGCAAGCATTCCGTAATATCTTGGCTGGCCGGCCGTGTCCTTCACCAGCACTCTCCTGGGTGTTGGACGCTTCTTACGTGAGCAGGGTTTTTTTTTAAAGTGCAATGACCCTTTCTCCGCATGACTGCAGGTCTGGAGCCCGCCTCACGAACGGGAGCAGGGTTTAGGGTTGAGGGTTTGGGGTTTAGGGTTTAGGGTGTCTAGACTTCTTCACTAGGTGTCGATTTCCACAGTCCCCAAAATTAGATATAGTTGGGGCTCCATATTAAGCAAGAGGGGAAATTTTTTAACCATCCCAAACCGATACCTGGTTCAGAGAATCATGGTTGGCAGGTTTTGCATGATTTGGGTTGAGGGTTTAGAGGCGCTTGGAAACGGTGTGTGTTTAGGCCGTTCTTTCAAGCAAGCAAACATGAGACTGCAGACAAAAATCTAAGCGGCGGAGACCCCTTCCCTAAGATATATTCCTTAATTAAGCAAGGGATATTGGAGCCTCTGGGCACCCCTGGCCCCTCAAACCCTAAACCCTAAACCCTAAAAAGGGCTTAAACCCTCAACCCTAGGACCCTCAAGCTTCAAGCGTAAAACCTCCAAACCCTGCCTAAATCCCAAACCCTGTATCCTGAACCCTAACCCCAAAACCTAAACCCCGAAACCCTAAACCCCAAACCCTAAACCCCAAATCCTATATCCTAAGCCCAGACCACCGACCCTCAAAGCCGCCGCCACCTTAAAGCCCCCTTTAACGCCCCCTTCAAGCCCCCCTTTAAAGCCCCCTTAAAGCCCCCTCCGCCAAGTCTCACTTCCTCCGGGTCCCCCTGCAAAGCTAAAGCGATCGCATCAAGAGGAAGGGCTGAAGCCTGGCATCTTCCAAAAACGGCTTCGGGTTCTACAAGGGTTTAGGCTTTAGGGTTTGTGGCATCTTCCAAAAGGGGCTTCGGGTTCTACAAGGGCTTAGGGTTTAGGCTTTTGGGTTTAGGGTTTAGGTTTGAGAGTTTCTTCCAAAAAGTCACAAAGTTAGGGCTTCGGGTTCTACAAGGGTTCTATGAGGGATCTTAAAAGGGAAGAGGAAGGACTGAAGCCTAGCTTCCAAAAAGTCAGAAAGCTAGCGCTTAGGATGGTTTAGGGTTTTGGGCTTAGGTTTCGCGTTTAGAGTTTTGGGGTCTAGGGTCTAGGGCTCAGGGTTGGGGGTTCAGGGTTTTGGATTTGGGATTCAAGAATTGGGGTCTAGGGTTTGCGTGACGGCTTACTTCCTAAATGGTCATGGGACTTTGTAACTAGGGTCATGCATGAGGAAACTATAACCATGCATGAGGAAACTATAAATTTTAATTACTTTGATTAGCTATAACAACAGTTAAGGTACTTATAACTGTGTATACTTACTAAGTCCCATGAGCCTCTATAGGGCGTTAGTGTTTGAGGTGATGTGAATTTCGCAGGCGCGTGCAACTGCTGGAAACAGTCGCGTTATACATTGAAGTAGGACTGTATATATGTATACACCTATATCCGTATATAGTAGCATATATATATACACATATATATATACATATATCCATCCAGACTTCATGCAAAGTCAGGCTAATCCCACAAACAACTATATGACCATGAACCTGCGATCAACAACACCCTTAACAAGGAGATGTGTATACCGCACAAGCCCATGCGAAAATGCCCCGGCACACGTGCATGGCTCTATCAAAAAGCTGTACAAACCCTGACAGCCCTGCCCCAAAAACTCCGAAAGAACTTGAAACCCCTCTCAACGGTTGAAACCATGGCCCCCAGTATGGGCCCTTAACCCTGGGATCCCTAAATACCCACTATATACCCTATATAGACTCTTAAGGGTCCCTAGAACCCCCGCGAAAAGGCCTAAGGGTCCATATTAGGGGCCCATGCTTCCAACCTGTAACCCTTCTGCCTCGAAGGTGTCCATCAAAGACGTCTTCCGCTCGCGGTTCTGTCGTAGGAGAAGTTCGAAAGGCGCGAATAGAGGAGGCTCTGTGGGGGTTTCGCAGGGCTTTGGGGTTGTAAGGTTGAGCTGTCGGGAGCGCAGTGTTTAGGGTTGTTTCGGGGAAGCAGTATAAGCCTAAGCCCTAAACCCCTTAAGCCATAAACTCTAAACCACAGTGTTTTGTTTTGGGGCACTCGAGGCTTTTAGCAAACAACCCGCGGCTCTAGGGGTGTGTGTATTCAGGAATGTCTCAACTGTTAATGTCCCCATAAGGACCCCTGAAAATATGTTTTAGGGTTTAGGGTTTAGGGTTTCCTAAGTGCCCTACTACATGCCTCATGAGGGTTCTGGACCAAGGTTGGTGGAATCGGGTCCCGCGCAGATATCAGACTTCGACTAGTCAAGGGCGCATGGTTGGGGATAGAACGGCGCAAGAGCAACTCACTGTAACCCTGCCGATACACAACTTCAACCCTAAACTCATCCCTAAACCCGAAACCCTAAACCCTAAAACTCATCCCTAAACCCTAAAACTCATCCAAACTCGAAACCCTAAACCCGAAACCCCAAACTCGAAACCCGAAGTCTCCGGTGCCTCACCCCCAAACCCCTGACCCCCAAACCCCTATATATGGGAACCTTTAAAGGAACGCTTGTAGATCCTTTTAAAGGAAGCCTTGTAGATCTCCCTTTAAAGGAACCCCTGTAAGACTCCGCCTCCTCCCCTCTCTTGGAGATGGCTCCGCCGGGACTCTTGCCGCCAGCTTGCGACGCCCCACTCGAGGCCGGATGCCCACCCGAAACCCCGGTCTTCTTCTCCTGAGCTCTTGGTCTTTTACGGTTTAGGGTTCCTTTGTTTAGGGTGGTGGGTATAGGGTTCAGGGTTCCTTTGTTTACGGTTTAGGGTTTAGGGCTTTAGGGTTTTAGGGTTGAGGGTTCCTTTCTTTCAAGGCTCCTGAACTTGTTAGGGGCTCCCATTACAAATCTATGAGGTTTCGGGAATTCGGGTTCAAGAGAAGCGCTTTAAGAAAGAATTCTTGTAAGCATTTAGCCCCGGGGGTTATAGACACTGGGTTCTTGTTAAGGAGTTGAATCTAAGTTACCCTAATAGGGATCTACAGTAAATAACATGGCATATGGTTTCCTATTCTGAACTTCATTATTCTGGCAACTTAGATTAAGTTCCTTGCAGCTACTCCCCAAAACACTAAAACCCTAACCCCGAAACCCCAAATTCTTTAACAAGAACCCGAAACCCCTTAAAGGGTACTATAAGGTTCTATAGTAGGGTATCCTTCAGGGTTCCTTCAAAGGCTCCTGGAAGGTTCCCCTAAGGCTTCCTATTGAAGGGTTCCTTCAATGTTAAGGGCTCGGGTCTGAGACAAAGGTTCCTGAAACGAACCCTAAACCGTAACGAACCCTTTTTAGTATCATGGCAACTGAAACTAAACTCCTCATCCCCCTGGACCCTGAACCCTAACCCCGAAACCCTAAACCTTAGAGTAAATTCCTTCGCAAGAGCCGCCACTTGACTCTGACTTAATATAAGGGGGCTGAATACTCAGAAATTTTGCAAAGTTCCTTGTTCCGGTAACTTAAACTAAACCCTAAACCCTAAACCCTAAACCAACCCTAAAGCCAAAACCCGAACCCCCTAAAGCGCTGGAACCGACAGGTTGAGAACAGTCCTACAGTTCGTATGGCTTTAGTGTGAGGTTTTGCGGCTTTAGGGTTCATCACCCTAAACCCTAAACCCCTGAACCACCCTTAACCCTAAACCCCTTATCCACCCTTAACCCTAAACCCTAAACCCCTAAGCCCTAAACCCTAAACCTAAACCCTAAACCCTGAACCCCTAAGCGCTAAACCGCTTAACCCTAAGCCCTAAACCCCTAAGCCCTAAACCCTAAACCTAAACTCTAAACCCTGAACCCCTAAGCGCTAAACCGCTTAACCCTAAGCCCTAAACCCTAAAACCCCGAAACCCTAAACCCTAAAGGGCTCCCTTAACAAGAGCCCGGTCTCCTTCGACGTGGGGCTCCCCTCGACCCCCGCCGCTGCGCCGTCTCCTTCCGGCGTTTTCCGGGTATTGGGTTTAGGGATAGGGTTTAGGGTCTCGGTTTAGGGTTTAGGATTTAGGGTTTTGGGTTGAGGTTTAGGGTTTAGGATTTAGGGTTTAGGGTTGAGGTTTAAGGTTTTGGATTTAGGGTTGAGGGCTCTGGGTTTAGGGTTTAGAGCGGGTTCCTTTAAAGGCACCCTTAAAGGAACCCTTCAAGGGCTCCTTTCAGCGTCCTAGAGGCTGTTTCGGTTCGGAATGTGAGGTCTACTTTGGGAGGTTAGGGGCCTCGGCTTTAGAGTTTAGGGTTTAGGGTTGTAGGTCTTCCCTGCCAGTCATTACCCAGACCCCGGGAGGATCCAAAAAGTAGATCCCTCGAGGGAGCTCCTATAAAGTACCTTTAGTAGCTGGGATCCGGAACCCTAAACCCTAAAACCCTAGACCCTAAACCCTAGACCCTAAACCCTAAACCCTAGACCTTAGACCCTAAACCCTAAACCCTAGACCCTAAACCCTAGACCCGAAACCCAAACCCTAAACCGGGGTCCGGATGGGGTTTCGGAGTTTTTTGGGTTCTGAAAGGGATCTAGAGGCTTGGGGAATTCGTATCAATAGGGCCTTCGGACTTTCGGGTTGCAGGTCTTCTACTTAAAGGCTCATGGGACTTAGTAAGTAAGGTTTCAGGGCTCCCTTCTAAGGGTACTATAGGGTTCTATCATAGGGTTACCTTTAAGGGCTTGGGGTTTAGGGTTTACCTAAAGGCTCATGGGACTTAGTAACTAGGGTTTTAATAGGGTAACTACACACACAACTACTACCTTATAGCCCAATTAAGGTACTGAGTAGCTGATATAAACAAGGGAACTATACATATAAGTACTTATAACCCAATTAAGGGACTTACGACTGTATTTACTAAGTCCCAGGAAGCTCCAAGTATGCTGCGGATCAAGACGAAACCAAAAACGACGAGGGAAGGATGTCTAAGATGTGATGGCACCCCCAAACCCGAAACACGCGTATCCAAAAAAACCTCTGACTCAAAAAATAAGTATAAAAACCTTCGGGATGTGGCTATATGTGAAGCTTGAGGGTTCAGCTTCTTAGGTATTTCGAGGTTCATCGCAACAAGAAACCGTAGGTGTTAGGGTTTAGGGACCCATAACCCACCAAGACCCATCGTCGACTCAAGTTTTGTAGCCGAAATACCCACCAAAGAAATATCTAAGGCCTCTGCTAAAGTCGGGCTCGACCCCCTCAACCGTAAATCCCGAGCTCTAAGCCCTGAAACCCTAGCGCCCTATACCCTTGAAGCCCAAAGCCTACGCTCTGAATCCGCATGTAGGAGCCTGGATAGTTCCTAATAGTAGGGGTTTAGGGTTTAGGGTTTAGGGTTTAGCAGCTCTGGCTTTGGAAATTTCTTGTCAAGCTATTTCTTGTCAAGCTATCTTCCAGAAAAACCCCACCCGCCCATAGAATCCCCTCACATTAGGAATAACGGTTTTATTTATTTCAGCTTGAATTCAACTGATAATCTTTTACATACCACGAACAATGAAATTATGATCTTACCCNTAGAATCCCCTCACATTAGGAATAACGGTTTTATTTATTTCAGCTTGAATTCAACTGATAATCTTTTACATACCACGAACAATGAAATTATGATCTTACCCATTAGTTTGAAGTAAGTATTAAACAACTGTTGAGCTACATATTGACGCTAAAGCTTGATAGAACATACTATATGTTTCAGACAGAAACTACACAACAGACATCTGAGGCAGCATATTTCTTGGCCAGCAAAAAAGTAGNGCTTCATGATAGCAACGACAGCTATCAGATATGAGCTTACTGCACGAAGCTCAACAAACCCGTACATCGCCTTGAGGATTTCTTGGAGTCCTACGGTGCTGCCGCCACCTCTAAGGCTTCAAAACCTACTCGACGCTACTACACACGCCATCGCTTCACAGAGCCAACCAAGCCAGGACAGTGAAATCTCTAGTTCAATTGCAAGTACCACAAACGCCAAGCTAAGCCACCACGTACGCCATCGCTTCACAGAGACAACAGCTGTCGAAGACAATTGCAAGAGACGATCACGACATCGCTTCATGATAGCAACGACAGCTATCAGATTGAGCTTACTGCACGAAGCTGAACATNAACAGCTGTCGAAGACAATTGCAAGAGACGATCACGACATCGCTTCATGATAGCAACGACAGCTATCAGATTGAGCTTACTGCACGAAGCTGAACATACAACCTCTACAAGCGAACAAAAAAAACTTCAGAAATACCCCTCCCCACCCTCGAACCATTTCCAGGGCCTAAACCGTAGGGCCTAAACCCCAGAGCTAAATAAACCGTAAGGCCTAAACCCTAGGGCCTAAACCACAAGTCCTTCAGAAATACCCCTCCCCGCCCNACCCTCGAACCATTTCCAGGGCCTAAACCGTAGGGCCTAAACCCCAGAGCTAAATAAACCGTAAGGCCTAAACCCTAGGGCCTAAACCACAAGTCCTTCAGAAATACCCCTCCCCGCCCTCGAACCATTCCCAGGGCCTAAACCAGGGCCTACAGCCTAAACCCTAGGGCCTAAACCCTAGAGCCTAAACCGTACGACCCTAAACCCTAGAGCCTAAACCCTAAAGCCTAAACCATAGGGCTTAAACCCNGAGCCTAAACCGTACGACCCTAAACCCTAGAGCCTAAACCCTAAAGCCTAAACCATAGGGCTTAAACCCAGGGCTCTAAACCGTAGAGCCTAAACCCTAAAGCCTAAACCATAGGGCCTAAACCCTAGGGCCCTAAACCGTGGGGCCTAAACCCTAAGGCCTAAACCCTAGAGCCTAAACCCTAGGGCCTAAAATCTAGGGCCTAAACCGTAGGGCTTAAACCCTAAACCCTAGAGCCTAAACCCTAGAGCCTAAACCATAGGGCCTAAACCCAGGNGGCCTAAACCCTAGAGCCTAAACCCTAGGGCCTAAAATCTAGGGCCTAAACCGTAGGGCTTAAACCCTAAACCCTAGAGCCTAAACCCTAGAGCCTAAACCATAGGGCCTAAACCCAGGGCTCTAAACCGTAGGGCTTAAACCCTAGGGCCTAAACCCTAGAGCCTAAACCCTAAAGCCTAAACCATAGGGCCTAAACCCTGGGCCCTAAAACGCCCTAGGGCCTAAACCCTAGAGCCTAAACGGCCTAAACCCTAGGGCCCTAAATCGTAGGGCTTAAACCCTAAACCCTAGAGCCTAAACCCTAGAGCTTAAACCATAGGGCCTAAACCAGGGCTCTAAACCGTAGGGCTTAAACCCTAGGGCCTAAACCCTAGAGCCTAAACCCTAAAGCCTAAACCATAGGGCCTAAACCCTAGGGCCCTAAAAAGTAGGGCCTAAACCCTAGAGCCTAAACCCTAGGGCCTAAAATCTAGGGCCTAAACCGTAGGGCTTAAACCCTAAACCCTAGAGCCTAAACCCTAGAGCCTAAACCATAGGGCCTAAACCCAGG
>BGNK01003929.1:50759-71669 GCA_003297005.1 Symbiodinium sp. clade A Y106
GCCCTGTGCCTACGTCAGCCGTCAGCCTACAACAACCAGTCAGACGATTTAATCGCAAGGCCAACGTCGGGGTCGACGGTCGTCCTTGTAAGGTGCGGTTCCTCAAGTCAGTCAAAATATTGTTGTTGTTATTAATTAATTATTAACTAAGCTTTAACCAATAAATGTCATTTCTTTTTGCATGGTGATTCGCCCTGACAAACAGGCAAAGGTAGCCAAAGGCAAATGGAACCAGAACAAGAAATATTCCCGACGGTTCGAAGACACCATCAAGAGGGCTCAAAGACGAGGACAAGGGCCCGCGCTTCCAGCGTCGAGATTCAGCGCGGCGGCCGTCGGGTGCCTGAAGGCTGTGTCGTCCAAACGACTGAGCAAGATCGCTCCGGACGCGATGAATACCCTGCAGGCAGCCGCAGAGGCCAGGNGCTGTGTCGTCCAAACGACTGAGCAAGATCGCTCCGGACGCGATGAATACCCTGCAGGCAGCCGCAGAGGCCAGGACTAGCTATTATAATCTTGGGAGTGTCAAAGAAGAATCATTTCATTCATTATTTTAACATCCTGATTGTCCTGTCGTAACTTATGTTGTCGTTGTTGGTGGTGGTGGTGATGGTGGTGGTGTT
Source organism: Symbiodinium sp. clade A Y106 (assembly GCA_003297005.1). Classification (NCBI taxonomy): domain Eukaryota; class Dinophyceae; order Suessiales; family Symbiodiniaceae; genus Symbiodinium; species Symbiodinium sp. clade A. The sequence goes on from BGNK01003929.1 coordinate 51,383, forward strand.
GGCTGTTGCTGTTGCTGTGTTGTTGTTGTTGTTGCTGTTGTTGCTGTTGTTGTTGTTGTTGTCCCTGCCCGCAGGCCGTGGCTGTGGAGATGTTGTCTGCCGTCCAAGGCTTCGCGTCCCCGTGCACTGCACCACATTGTTCTAGCAGCAAGCAGAGAGATAAGTANAGAGGCCAGGACTAGCTATTATAATCTTGGGAGTGTCAAAGAAGAATCATTTCAATCATTATTTTAACATCCTGATTGTCCTGTCGTAACTTATGTTGTCGTTGTTGGTGGTGGTGGTGATGGTGGTGGTGTTGGCTGTTGCTGTTGCTGTTGCTGTTGCTGTGTTGTTGTGGTTGTGGTTGTGGTTGTGGTTGTGGTTGTGGTTGTGGTTGTTGTTGTTGTTGTTGTTGTTGTTGGTTGTTGGTTGTTGGTTGTTGGTTGTGGTTGTGGTTGTGGTTGTGGTCGTGGTTGTGGTTGTGGTTGTGGTTGTTGTTGTTGTGGTTGTTGTTGTTGTTGTTGTTGTTGTATAAGTTGTTGTATAAGTCCCTGCCCGCAGGCCGTGGCTGTGGAGATGTTGTCTGCCGTCCAAGGCTTCGCGTCCCCCTGCACTGCACCGCATTGTTCTAGCAGCAAGCAGAGAGATAAGTAAATGTCGGGACAGGGTTCTCGTATCGTTTCTGTATCGTTCCTTAACCTGTGGTCCTGCTGTTTGTCTGAACTCACAGGCTTGGCAAATCACCGCAAGAAGATCACGCCGACTGAAGAGGACTTCGAGGCACTCANCTGTGGTCCTGCTGTTTGTCTGAACTCACAGGCTTGGCAAATCACCGCAAGAAGATCACGCCGACTGAAGAGGACTTCGAGGCACTCAGCGTCGCTGCGGAGTTCTTGAATCCTACTACGCAGCGGGTCATGGTCGACCGCCTCGACCAAAAGAGGCGGCAAACCCTGCCAAAGCCCAAAGACCCACAGCGCTTTCACAAGGAACTGAGGTTGTGAATCAGTGTCGGAACAACCGCCTGCAGAGCAGTCGGGATCAGGTTGATTTTGTCAGTCTTGTCAGCGTCGGTCAGTCAGACTGCCAATTCAGCCACCCATTTGTGGTTTAGCGTCATGCTGTGCCCAGGCCGCATGGGNGCCTGCAGAGCAGTCGGGATCAGGTTGATTTTGTCAGTCTTGTCAGCGTCGGTCAGTCAGACTGCCAATTCAGCCACCCATTTGTGGTTTAGCGTCATGCTGTGCCCAGGCCGCATGGGGCCGGTGTGTAACCTGAGTTAATATAAGCTTCAGAAGGTTTGGTTGGAAAGGGATGTGCTAGGCTGCTAGGCCACACTGACAAGGCTTCTGACAGTTAGCTCGCGNCCGGTGTGTAACCTGAGTTAATATAAGCTTCAGAAGGTTTGGTTGGAAAGGGATGTGCTAGGCTGCTAGGCCACACTGACAAGGCTTCTGACAGTTAGCTCGCGTCAGTCCGTTCCGTATTGATAAATGGGCCAGGGGAGGCATGAAAAAGTCGACCTGTCTGGCTGTGGTTTGACAATTTGGTTGACATGCGCCATCCTCTAGTCTAATTGTAACATTTGTTTNCAGTCCGTTCCGTATTGATAAATGGGCCAGGGGAGGCATGAAAAAGTCGACCTGTCTGGCTGTGGTTTGACAATTTGGTTGACATGCGCCATCCTCTAGTCTAATTGTAACATTTGTTTGGCTGGCCGAGGTTCAGTGGATGGCAGTCTGATCTGCTGCGAGATCGAAGAGGCCAGATGTGTTTCGCGTGCTGTAGTATAGTTCTGCCTGCTGTAGTCAGACAGACAGACAGTCAGACATGACATGTGGCATTGCCGATTGCGAAATGCTTCTGTCTGCGTCGTTATCGTTCAAGCTTGGTCAGTGTCACCTGACGTCAGCCACCCGCGACCTGCCTTCCTGAGTCCTGACCCAGTCGTCAGTCATGGCTGCTCAGTCAGACGTCGCTCGATCCATGGAGCTCTTTGCCATGGGGTTGCGCTCCGATGGCTACACACCGGAAATCTACGACGTGGACTTCTACGAGACGTTGGAGACGGCCGTCGCGATGGGAAAGAGGACAGCCGGCCGTCAGTCACTTGGCTACAGATTACATCCGAGTTAAAACTATATTGTAAGTTTCTTGCCTGCTGTCATCATATTATCATTAGAAAAATGTAGCAATTCGAGGTTGGGCTACCGGCTGTCGGATGGCGCGCCCCCGAAGGGCCTGCCCACCCGGCGGTCTGGGTTGGATGCGGCCAAGACTTTGATTAGGAGTGGCGAGATCAAGATCATCAGCGTCTGTGTCGCCCACTACCAGGACGCTGTGGAAAGAGGCCTGCTCAAGAAGAACAGCGTCGGCCCCGGCTACCCAGCGTCCCACACTTTTCAGCGTCAGCCCGGCAAGTCGCTGAACCTGATGGGCGAGAACGCAGACATCAACTTGTCGGACATGAAAGTGGCGGTGTCGGTGATGCAGGCCCCGGCGTCGCCAGTGTCGGAGTCGNTTCAGCGTCAGCCCGGCAAGTCGCTGAACCTGATGGGCGAGAACGCAGACATCAACTTGTCGGACATGAAAGTGGCGGTGTCGGTGATGCAGGCCCCGGCGTCGCCAGTGTCGGAGTCGCTGGACGACACAGGCACGTGCCAAGTTAATGAAGCCTTAGACTTAGAGATATCATGTACTGTACTGGTAAACTTGATCCGTTACATTGAGCTGCATTCTCTCTGTCTGTGCTACGTACTGACATGCTGTGTCTGTTTCCACCGGAATAGACTTGTTACGTTTTTTNTTTTATTTCAACTTATGTTTCATTCTTTCGTCGCGAACATGCAGGTGCAGAGCCTGTGTCAGCGTCAGCCCATCGCTTGGTCTTTTACGGCTACAGCGTCAACGACTCCAGTCGGCGCATCCACGACGCCCTCTTCAAGAACATGACGAAGAACATCCCCGGGCTCACGGACTGCGCGTCGGAGTACACGGTGCTCTTCTCTGACATTGCGACGGCGCCCCTGCTGTCGTTCTGCATCTCCGGTGGCGACACCAGGGAGTGCCTTGCCCCATGTGGGATTCTATAACAACTCCTTGCCTTTAGAATTGATTAGTGTTGCCATGTCCTTGATCGGTGCTGGGTGGTTTTGATTGATTGATAAAACAACAAAAGGACAATAAACCGATAACAAACGATACCTGCAATCTTCTTGGAACAACGAAAAGGAAAAACAGAACGATAACGACATTTAANGTGCTGGGTGGTTTTGATTGATTGATAAAACAACAAAAGGACAATAAACCGATAACAAACGATACCTGCAATCTTCTTGGAACAACGAAAAGGAAAAACAGAACGATAACGACATTTAACGAAGGACGTTTATACAGGGTTGTTATTATATAATCTCATGTGTAAATTATTTATTTGTGTTGCTTCTTCTGAACTGAGCGCCCTGAACGCTGGGACCCTGGACCCTGATTTTGCATGACATTCCGGAGGATGATGCTGGACCGGTATGTCGCGGAGGAGTTGCCACCCCGGTTCCAGCACATCCCTGTGTCGACGTCGCCCATCTCCAGCTTCTGGGCTGTCAAGGTCGGCTCGGACCACCTGACGTCGACAGGAGTCCAGGCATCGGNCGCGGAGGAGTTGCCACCCCGGTTCCAGCACATCCCTGTGTCGACGTCGCCCATCTCCAGCTTCTGGGCTGTCAAGGTCGGCTCGGACCACCTGACGTCGACAGGAGTCCAGGCATCGGGCAGATTGTCGACGCTGGTCAGGGTCGACGTCACCAAGAAACAGAGTCGGCAGACCACGAACGACATTGCCAGGGAGAGGCAGATGGAGCAGGCCAGCGGCGATGAATAGAGCAAGCAAGTCATCTAATAGTTAATAAACCTTGATTCTNTCACCAAGAAACAGAGTCGGCAGACCACGAACGACATTGCCAGGGAGAGGCAGATGGAGCAGGCCAGCGGCGATGAATAGAGCAAGCAAGTCATCTAATAGTTAATAAACCTTGATTCTGCTGTGTTGCAGAGGCCATCTACGGCTTGGACGGCCGCATCGAGTCCCTCAAGGAGGAGCTCGGTTCTTGCGAGTCGGAGAAGCGGTCCCTCCAGCGTCTGATGGCGGAGTCGAAACGGCGTCGGCTGTCGAAGGAGGCCAGTAAACTGGAATCCCAAACCCCTAGTTCGGCCGTCTCATACAGTAAAGGTGTCCATATAAAATATTTGATTTGGGGTTTTGCACCTGAAGATCAGATCAGATCAGCAAACTTTTTTAAACTCCAGGAGAAGAACCAGGCGTCGGAGAAGAAGGAAGATGGAGCTGATGAGACGCCGTCGCAGTCTGCCGNTTGGGGTTTTGCACCTGAAGATCAGATCAGATCAGCAAACTTTTTTAAACTCCAGGAGAAGAACCAGGCGTCGGAGAAGAAGGAAGATGGAGCTGATGAGACGCCGTCGCAGTCTGCCGAGCCACTGCGCGATTCCAATGGTGCATCGTCAACCATGGGTTCTGACACTCTGTGCGATGGGCCAACCCAGGCCGCATGAGCTGATGCCCAGTGTCAGTCAGCATCGAATCGACAGAAGACATGTCGTCTTTAATTCGATTCTGCTGGTGAGTGTCAGCGTCATCTATCTGCAGCAGCCCATGTCGGAAGTTTGCTGTAAGTATTTTTCAAGAACTGAGTCAGACAATAGCTCGCCGATAAGACGAATCTTTGGAGTCAGAATCGTAGGAANTGTCAGCGTCATCTATCTGCAGCAGCCCATGTCGGAAGTTTGCTGTAAGTATTTTTCAAGAACTGAGTCAGACAATAGCTCGCCGATAAGACGAATCTTTGGAGTCAGAATCGTAGGAACCGCCGGGGTCGTCGATCGTTTGGTTGTTGCTGTACTGCACAATGCAAACTACTATCAACCCTGAAATTAAAGCCATAATAATTAATAATAAGCTGTGCAAAGCGTGCCTTTCTGGCTGACTCAAATTGTCAAAATCTCCTAAAGCTTGTTTGCAAGCAACTTGGCAGATTGCACAGACCTGCCCTGACTAAAAATCGTGAATGTCCACATTTGCCCCTACGCATCACCTCTGCTGAAGCACTGCATGCCACAGACAGAGGCTTCGGAGCACATTTTACATGTATACAGTGCTGCTGCCTGCCTTGGGCCTTGCATGGGCTCCAGCCGCAGCTGTCACCTGTGGCAACGGGCCGTCTCCGAGAAGCCGTGCCTTGGTCTCCAGCTTGACACGGCTAATGAATTCACGGTTGTGGTCAGTGCCTCTGTGTTTGTGTCTGTGTGTCAGTGACGGTGTCAGTGTCAGTGTCAGTCAGTTAGACGACAGGGCGGAAGCAAAAGAGAAACAGCACAGCAGCAAAGTTCGAATATTTNGGTCAGTGCCTCTGTGTTTGTGTCTGTGTGTCAGTGACGGTGTCAGTGTCAGTGTCAGTCAGTTAGACGACAGGGCGGAAGCAAAAGAGAAACAGCACAGCAGCAAAGTTCGAATATTTCACTCTAGCTTTTAAGGCTGAAAACCAGCCAAAAGGAACTTTTTCTCCGACAGAAAAGTTCCTTTTGACTGGTTTTCGGGGTTTTAAAGCTTGCTGGCTGGTTTTGGTGTTCGTGGCTGGCTGCTTCAATTCAAACCACTCAAAACCCTCCCAGGCACCTGCTTTCAGAAGTTCACACAGGGTGGTTTGCGTTCCATTCATGANTAAAGCTTGCTGGCTGGTTTTGGTGTTCGTGGCTGGCTGCTTCAATTCAAACCACTCAAAACCCTCCCAGGCACCTGCTTTCAGAAGTTCACACAGGGTGGTTTGCGTTCCATTCATGATTGGAGGCAAGCAAATACTACAGCTGGAAGCAAAAGAGAAACAGCACAGCAGCAAAGTTCGAATATTTTTCTCTAGGCTTTTAAGGCTGAAAACCAGCCAAAAGGAACTTTTTCTCCGACNACAGCAGCAAAGTTCGAATATTTTTCTCTAGGCTTTTAAGGCTGAAAACCAGCCAAAAGGAACTTTTTCTCCGACAGAAAAGTTCCTTTTGACTGGTTTTCGGATTTTTAAAGCTTCCTAGGTCCTCTTTGCTTCTAAATATTCCAAAACCAGCCAAAAGGAACTTTTTCTCCGACAGAAAAGTTCCTTTCGCCTGGTTTTCGGATTTTTAAAGCTTGCTGGCTGGTTTTGGGGTTCGTGGCTGGCTGCTTCAATTCAAACCACTCAAAACCTTCCCAGGCACGTGCTTTCAGAAGTTCACACAGGGTGGTTTGCATTCCGTTCATGAATGGAGGCAAGCAAATACTACAGCTGGAAGCAAAAGAGAAACAGCACAGCAGCAAAGTTCGAATNAGCAAAGTTCGAATATTTTTCTCTAGGCTTTTAAGGCTGAAAACCAGCCAAAAGGAACTTTTTCTCCGACAGAAAAGTTCCTTTTGACTGGTTTTCGGATTTTTAAAGCTTCCTGGGTCTTCTTTGCTTCTAAATATTCCAAAACCAGCCAAAAGGAACTTTTTCTCCGACAGAAAAGTTCCTTTTGCCTGGTTTTCGGATTTTTAAAGCTTGTTGGCTGGTTTTGGNTTTTGGGGTTCGTGGCTGGCTGCTTCAATTCCAACCATTCAAAACCCTCCCAGGCACGTGCTTTCAGAAGTTCACACAGGGTGGTTTGCGTTCCATTCGTGAATGGTGGCAAGCAAATATTACAGCTGGAAGCAAAAGAGAAACAGCACAGCAGCAAAGTTCGAATATTTTTCTCTAGGCTTTTAAGGCTGAAAACCAGCCAAAAGGAACTTTTTCTCCGACAGAANCTTTTGACTGGTTTTCGGATTTTTAAAGCTTCCTGGGTCCTCTTTGCTTCTAAATATTCCAAAACCAGCCAAAAGGAACTTTTTCTCCGACAGAAAAGTTCCTTTTGACTGGTTTTCGGATTTTTAAAGCTTGCTGGCTGGTTTTGGGGTTCGTGGCTGGCTGCTTCAATTCAAACCACTCAAAACCCTCCCAGGCACGTGCTTTCGAAGTTCACACAGGGTGGTTTNTTGGGGTTCGTGGCTGGCTGCTTCAATTCCAACCATTCAAAACCCTCCCAGGCACGTGATTTCAGCAGTTCACACAGGGTGGCTGGTTTGCGTTACATTCATGAATGGAGGTAAGCAAACATTACAGCTGGAAGCAAAAGAGAAACAGCACAGCAGCAAAGTTCGAATATTTTCTCTAGGCTTTTAAGGCTGAAAACCAGCCAAAAGGAACTTTTTCTCCGACAGAAAAGTTCCTTTTGNTCCTTTTGCCTGGTTTTCGGATTTTTAAAGCTTGCTGGCTGGTTTTGGGGTTCGTGGCTGGCTGCTTCAATTCAAACCACTCAAAACCCTCCCAGGCACGTGCTTTCAGAAGTTCACACGGGGTGGTTTGCATTCCGTTCATGAATGGAGGCAAGCAAATACTACAGCTGGAAGCAAAAGAGAAACAGCACAGCAGCAAAGTTCGAATNTTCGCGAATGGAGGCAAGCAAATATTACAGCTGGAAGCAAAAGAGAAACAGCACAGCAGCAAAGTTCGAATATTTTTCTCTAGGCTTTTAAGGCTGAAAACCAGCCAAAAGGAACTTTTCCTCCGACAGAAAAGTTCCTTTTGACTGGTTTTCGGATTTTTAAAGCTTCCTGGGTCCTCTTTGCTTCTAAATATTCCAAAACCAGCCAAAAGGAACTTTTTCTCCGACAGAAAAGTTCCNTCCTTTTGCCTGGTTTTCGGATTTTTAAAGCTTGCTGGCTGGTTTTGGGGTTCGTGGCTGGCTGCTTCAATTCAAACCACTCAAAACCCTCCCAGGCACGTGCTTTCAGAAGTTCACACAGGGTGGTTTGCATTCCGTTCATGAATGGAGGCAAGCAAATACTACAGCTGGAAGCAAAAGAGAAACAGCACAGCAGCAAAGTTCGAATNAGAAGTTCACACAGGGTGGTTTGCATTCCGTTCATGAATGGAGGCAAGCAAATACTACAGCTGGAAGCAAAAGAGAAACAGCACAGCAGCAAAGTTCGAATATTTTTCTCTAGGCTTTTCAGGCTGAAAACCAGCCAACAGGAACTTTTTCTCCGACAGAAAAGTTCCTTTTGACTGGTTTTCGGATTTTTAAAGCTTCCTGGGTCCTCTTTGCTTCTAAATATTCCAAAACCAGCCAAAAGGAACTTTTTCTCCGACNTTCTCCGACAGAAAAGTTCCTTTTGCCTGGTTTTCGGATTTTTAAAGCTTGCTGGCTGGTTTTGGGGTTCGTGGCTGGCTGCTTCAATTCAAACCACTCAAAACCCTCCCAGGCACGTGATTTCAGCAGTTCACACAGGGTGGCTGGTTTGCGTTACATTCATGAATGGAGGTAAGCAAATACTACAGCTGGAAGCAAAAGAGAAACAGCACAGCAGCAAAGTTCGAATATTTTTCTCTAGGCTTTTAAGGCTGAAAACCAGCCAAAAGGAACTTTTTCTCCGACAGAAAAGNAGCAAAGTTCGAATATTTTTCTCTAGGCTTTTAAGGCTGAAAACCAGCCAAAAGGAACTTTTTCTCCGACAGAAAAGTTCCTTTTGACTGGTTTTCGGATTTTTAAAGCTTGCTGGGTCCTCTTTGCTTCTAAATATTCCAAAACCAGCCAAAAGGAACTTTTTCTCCGACAGAAAAGTTCCTTTTGCCTGGTTTTCGGATTTTTAAAGCTTGNAAAAGGAACTTTTTCTCCGACAGAAAAGTTCCTTTTGCCTGGTTTTCGGATTTTTAAAGCTTGCTGGCTGGTTTTGGGGTTCGTGGCTGGCTGCTTCAATTCAAACCACTCAAAACCCTTCCAGGCACCGCACTTGCTTTCAGAAGTTCACACAGGAAAAGGGACACAGTATAGCAGCAAGGTTCGAATATTTGTTCTAGGCTAATTTTAAGGCTAAACGTAACCGCTGGTTTTCGGCTTCTTGGCTGCTTGAATTCTCATCACTCAAGATCCTTCCATTTCTCCAAGCACGGCAGTTTTTGTATTTTCTTCAGAAATTCAATCTTACTTTGTGCATTCATTATGCAATAATTGAACCGAGTTGAAGTGACACTTGGTTATTCTGGATGGCGAAGGGAAACTGCCGAAGGGCGAATTATTGCAATGTTGTCATAATATCCAGTAAGTCTATACTGACATTGTGTCTTCGGTATTGTATTAGCTTGAGAACTCATTTTTTATCTACCGTGGAATGGAATGGATTTGTCAATGTTTGCTTCCAGCTTGTTCCTGTTTTTTGCGTGACACAATGACTTGAGTTATTCTTCGGATTGCTTCGGTCAGCGTTTCTTCTGAGATGGTCTTGAGGCCCAGGGTTGTGAACTAACCAGCCGTCCCAGCTGAGATGGTTACAGCGCTACAACAGAGACAATATAAAGGTGCAAGCCGCGCGATTCGGGTCAGCTGGTCGGCGGGCTTGGGGGTTCCGAACCCCCCGAGCTCGCCGTCTCAGCTGAGACGGCTCGGTGATAGCTCGGTAATAGCTCGGTGATAGACAACTGTTGCGCNCCCCGTCTCAGCTGAGACGGGGTGCTCGGGGGGTTCCGAAATCCCAACCCCCTGACTTTGGCAAAATCGTCCCAAGAGCTGCACAGCTGAGACGGGGTGCTCGGGGGGTTCCGAAATCCCAACCCCCGGAGTCAGCTCAAAAGTCTTGCGCGCAACAGTTGTCTATCACCGAGCTATTACCGAGCTATCACCGAGCCGTCTCAGCTGAGACGGCGAGCTCGGGGGGTTCGGAACCCCCAAGCCCGCCGACCAGCTGACCCGAATCGCGNGCGCAACAGTTGTCTATCACCGAGCTATTACCGAGCTATCACCGAGCCGTCTCAGCTGAGACGGCGAGCTCGGGGGGTTCGGAACCCCCAAGCCCGCCGACCAGCTGACCCGAATCGCGGTTTGCTGTTAATACATACCGTTCATCTCAGCTGGGTCGGTGTCTGAGCGGGGTTCGGAACCCCTGTTTTATTGCCTCTTCGCCTGCGTTCGCTTGCCCATTGAGAGCACATGCCNCGCGGTTTGCTGTTAATACATACCGTTCATCTCAGCTGGGTCGGTGTCTGAGCGGGGTTCGGAACCCCTGTTTTATTGCCTCTTCGCCTGCGTTCGCTTGCCCATTGAGAGCACATGCCCCGCGTGCAAGTGTCGCTATAAAGACGAATTAGCTTTGTTTCCCCTCAGTAGCGTTTGTGCCTGCGTGTGTTGAAGCAAGGCATGCTATCTTATCAGAATCACGCGTCTGATTCTAATTACAAGTCCAAAATCAGAAGAGGGAGAGGCGAGGTAGTGGGTATATGTGGGTATTTGATTGGAGCCTGCCTGTGGCAGTCGCGTTGTGATGTGGCTCGCAGGAAACATGAGACAACCCTTGATAGTAATGGCAGATAACTGTGTAAGTGCATNGTAGTGGGTATATGTGGGTATTTGATTGGAGCCTGCCTGTGGCAGTCGCGTTGTGATGTGGCTCGCAGGAAACATGAGACAACCCTTGATAGTAATGGCAGATAACTGTGTAAGTGCATCTGATGAAGAATGGCACAAAGTTCAGTGTAATGTCAGCTGTCATTATCATGAATACCAGCCGTCAGACCATGTAAAAACGTAGTTAGCCAACGCCGACATGTCCCGGGATCCTGGCCAAGCAGACCCGCCGACTGCGAGCAGTGACGAAGATTTGCTTCGGCAGTCTGATGATGAGGCGGCCTCAGAGCATTCGGCGAGTCTNTTAGCCAACGCCGACATGTCCCGGGATCCTGGCCAAGCAGACCCGCCGACTGCGAGCAGTGACGAAGATTTGCTTCGGCAGTCTGATGATGAGGCGGCCTCAGAGCATTCGGCGAGTCTCTCCCTGGCAAGTTCCAGCCCGCCACCAGCGTCGGACCAGGATCTGCTCCAGGAGAACGAAGATGACAGTCTGCGTAATGATAGTGATGCTGCGTCGTCTCGCAGCCCCTCGAAGCATCATGATGTTCATTGTTTTTTTATGCGGGAAACCACTATTCAGTAACACACTCTAGGTTTAAACTCAGGTCAGGGTCTGTTATCCGACGGCGGGGCGAATCAAGAAGAAGATCCTGGTGGCCGTGCGGAGTGGAACCAGGGTCGAAACACGGGACGCTGGATTTCTCGGCAGGCCCCGCTGCTTGAGCAGGGCCAGGTTCTGCTGGTGAACGCAGCTCGGAACTGTGGTCAGTTGTCCGTCGAGCTGCTGAAGCGTGTTTCGTCGGCATTGTCTGTGCCACGCAGACAAGCATCCCATGCCCAAGCTCTGGCTGCACACCTTCTCGGCGTCTCAGTGTCGCTGTTGAAGCGGACGCTGCAGATGGTGGACATGAACGGAGGGCAGCCAACAGTGACAGAGCCTGACAGGCCTGCTGTCAGCGTCGTTCACCAGCAGCGTCCAACCTGGCGGCAAGAATGTGAAGTCAGTGTACGCCTGGCGCTGGGATGTGCTTATGAGCGCCAGGGTCAAAACTCCTTCGAAAGGGCAGTCGCTCGACACCTTCAGGCCCAGCAGGCGTCTGGCATCCCTGGTCAGTGTCAGCTTCAAGGTCTGGCGCTGACGGGCTTCTACGACGAGGCGATCTATTGGTCGGCCAGGGTCCTTCAGGAGATGGATGCGCTTCAGTGGTCGGAGCCTCTGAACGGATTGGGTATCCCTAGCGACTACGCTCTCCTGATTGACCCTGTGAATATGGATGCGGGTGCCTTCAGCCGTCAGTACAGTCTGGCGGTCGTCGCCTTGTGTATATGCTCGCCGTCGACCGGCTGTCTTGTGGGCCCAATGGTCGGGGCGGAAATACTGCCATTCGGTGGGCACAACTACGAGCCTCTGCAGTCGCTCATCCAGAAGATCCTGGACTCGCACCCTGCTGGTTTGGGTCTGCATTCACTTCGGAGTCGTTGTGCCTGCGTCGGAGGAGATGGACAGATCGTTCGAGGTGGCTCGGCAGCTGTCCATGGATCCTCCGGCGTCGCAGAGCATATATGGCATACCATCCACGAGGACGGGGTCAGCGGTCTGTTTCTGGAGTGGGAGGCGACTGCATGGGACAGGTTCCATGTTGTGGATATTTGCCTGTCCAGGGCGGTTCGTTCCAGCCCATCAGCGTCGGAAATTTTACAGATCGTGGCGGAGTTGGACACCTTGTTCGGCATCGGGGAAGGCAAGGTCCTGTTCGAGAGCGTCGCCAACAGGGTCGGCATTCCCTTCGTCAAGCTTCCGAGACTGAGTGGGACCAGAAAAATGGTGTACCTGCGATTGAGTCTCGTGAAGAACTTCAAGCTCATAGTGCTTTGCTTGCACGCCAGGATCCATTGGAAGCACGAAGGCAAGGGCTCAGCCACTTTGGAGCGTCTGTTGTCTGTGAGCCGCCGAGTCACAGACATCAGCTTTGTCTCTTGGCTACCGCAGCGAGAATCAATATGTTCAGTTTTTGTCTTGTTGACATTTTATTTAATTTGATTGCCTTAGACATTAGAGTACACAAAGCTTGAAGAGATAACATCACTGCACGAGGTATCGTTTTTGGTGCCTTTCGAAATGTTGATGGAGGAGGCAGTGTCGCCCTACGTCCTCATCTCGCAGAAGCTGATAGAGCCTCGAGCCGCGAAAACTTCGGGCCAGGACATGGTCAGAAAACTGCAGTCGTTCAGTGTCGCCCTGGACTTCCTGCCGGTTTTTCTCACCGTCCTCTGCTTGCTGCGTCAGCATGTCGGCGAGTCGGATTTGCGGAGCTATGCCAGGGCGATGTTCAGTTGGTCGGCTCTGCGTCCGTGTCGCATGTTGCTGCCGCGGCTGATGCCGATTATCTTCGATAGGAATCCAAGCTTTGGAGGCTGTAGTCTTGTCCGGCCATACGAAAGCGATCCAAAAACCATTATTTTGGGCCCACACTGTCAATGTGCTCTGCGAGCCCAACACCTGCGAGGGCGGGGGCAGGAAGCTGTGAGGTCGAACAGGATGTCTTGGACTTTGAATTTACCTGCGAGTTTGGGAGGACGACGCCGGCGAACGCAGTCAGTCACCTTGGTCTGTCTGTGCTGTATTGTTATTGCTGATATTGCTTTTGAGGGAAAATATTTCTGATATCATCAACGCTTCTGTCCTTTACGTTGGTTTGCTTGACTGACGGGCGATGATATTCTGAGGTGAGACTGCAGGTGCCCCTCTGGACGAAGGCAAAATTGGACTCCAACTGGCCTTACCACATGCCCCGATACCAGCTGCTGTCACGCGAGGATGTAAGCCAGCAACAAGGTGTTGCGAACATCTTCAGGGTCCATGTTCGTGATCGCAGGGCTAGCTCTTGCCCGCATACTGATGCAGATGGCTTGGTGGCGTGGCGCCGCAAGGGTGCGTGCCCATGCACATGGACATCCAGATGCAAGGTTCCACTGGGTGTCTATGAGTCGCATCGTCACGTGCTGGAAGGCCTAGCGGCAATGCGTCAATTTGTCATCGACAGCATCGGTCAGCTGTCTGAAGGCCTGAGAAACAAAGCCTACAATGCCGAGATGCTGCAAGTCCTGGACTCCTGTGATGACTGCTTCGATTGGGGGTTCCTCTGCTTCCAGCGTCCTCTCAAGCGTCANCAGCTGTCTGAAGGCCTGAGAAACAAAGCCTACAATGCCGAGATGCTGCAAGTCCTGGACTCCTGTGATGACTGCTTCGATTGGGGGTTCCTCTGCTTCCAGCGTCCTCTCAAGCGTCACGCGGACGCCTTCCGCAATGTGGTTGGCATGTTGAAGCCCTTCTTGCAGCATTCGCTTTGGCCACCAGCGTCAGCGTCTGACTATGTCCTGGTCAAGAGGACATGGGACCTGCCAGAGACTATTCTGCTGCTGCAATATGGTTGGCTTTGTGAGAGAGTCCGATGCACGGCTTCCCTAGCATTCCGGCGTCGGGGCTGGAGCGGAACCTTTGACATCAGCAAGCAAAAGACGGCCCCGGAGGAGGTTGTGCAGACTGCGGTGGCAGAATGGTTCGTCCTGCAATCCGTCAGCGTGAGATCGCTCTATGTGCTGGACAGCATCGAGGCATTGGTCGGGAAAAAGCTCAGGAGCCCATCCGTCAGCGTCGTCTCACTGAACAAGATTGCTTCGGCCATCTCTCTTTTCTGTGGGTCAGTTGCTGGTTCGACTTTGCCGGCTTCAGCTTACAAGGTCTTCCAGCTGTCGCCCTCGTGCCGTGTGCTCGGTGGTGATTAGTTTCAGTGTCAGCTTCAAGAATCTGTGGCATGTTCTCTTGAACCTGTGCCAGAGTGTGTGCACGAGGTTTGGGTCCTGTCGGGGGCATGCGAAAGAAGCGCAAGCGTGAAGTCCTGGACATGCAGATGATGGCAGTCGGCAGCGTCGCGACTATCTGCTCAGGATGCCACTGTGGCAAGCTTGTCGTTGTCGACAGGATGGATTCTGCGCTTAGCTACGATAAAGCTTCAAAAGACACACATATACGCATTGATGTGATTTATAAATATTAAATATAGTTGTTACTGTATGCCCTGTCCAGTTTTTTAAGCTGAGGAGTTCGCAGTCAATTCTGCAGCTGTCAGCGCTACAGTCGACATGCACAAGTTTTTCCACGTGGGCCAGCCGTCAACGTCGGATGATACTGTTTCAGTGGCGGCATGGCATGCAGGTCGCATTCACCACAGGTATCGGATGCTGAATCCAGCCTCGTCCATCGTTGAAAGACTTGGCTCCATCGCTCATCTACACTGGAATCCTCGGGAGCATATGTCGCCCAGGGTCTACGTCGACAAGCTCCTGCTGTCGGCCGCCCGCGTCAATGTCTTGGGGAACGAACGGGACGAACTGATCGTGAAGGAAGTGTCTGCTGTCATGGAACCTGATGACCATTTGCAGAAAGTTTTATATCTTTCTGCTGTGTGAATCTGGCAACAGCCTGTAGTTAGTAGGTAGGAAATGATGCATCTCGTCGTATACTCGGTCGGAATCGACAGAAGGAGAAGACGCGTAAAAGAAAGCGTTGGGCCAACGAGTCCCTGGCCCGTGTTCGTCAGTTGGATGCATCAACGTCGTCGTTCCACAGCGTCGGCCTGGATGCCGCGAGCCGTTACGACGAAGACGACGTTTTCGACCTGCTGCGTCCCGTGGACATGGCATCGGCTTTCGGGGTCACGAATCGAACCATGATCCGACGACTGAAGGCCGAATCGAAGCAGGCGGAGCTGCCGGCAAGTGTGGACAGGCTAATGGACCAGCTTCAGAGTCAGCTTGCGAACAAGGGCGTTTTGGATGCCTTGCCTTTGTCTTCGTTTGTGGACAGGAAAAAGCAGACGGCCATGGAGACTGATCGGCTGAGGGAGTGGCTGCAGTCGTCCGATGGCAAGGCCTGGAAGACTCAGCGAGCAGAGACTTGGTCCACAGCCAGCTGGGCGCTCCTGAAGGATGCTTCTGCGTTTCAGTCAGCTGATAATTCTGGCAAGACAGAAACATCCTCTGCGTCGCCTGCGTCGGGGTCAATCGGCGCAAAAGCCAAAGCCTCCGGCCCCGGATTGGTGGCATGGTTTCCTTATTTCATCCAGTCTAGAGCTATACAATACAAAGAGACTTAGACTTAGTAGTTAGTTGTAGTGCAATTCGACAACTGAGGCTAATACGCAGACTGCAGCGGCGAAAGCCAAAAGCGCCAAAAAGAAGCCGAAAGCTGCCGGCTAGATCTCATACCTTCGGCGTCAGTCAGACAAACTTGCTGTCAGCTCGCTTCACGAGGTGACGTTTCACAGTATTATCGGCGTTCTCCTGCTTGAAAACTCAAGTTGAGAGAGCCCGTGACAAGTCAGACACAGCGTGCTTCTTGCAAAAAAANTTGCTGTCAGCTCGCTTCACGAGGTGACGTTTCACAGTATTATCGGCGTTCTCCTGCTTGAAAACTCAAGTTGAGAGAGCCCGTGACAAGTCAGACACAGCGTGCTTCTTGCAAAAAAAAGACAGAAGAGAGAGAGGGAGAGGTCCGTGATATTGAATATTGTGGTTTTTGTGTCGACCACAAATAAAGACTACGCGTGACAATTTTTCACTATCAAAGGTGCCAGCTGTCGGCCGCGACATGGACCTTACTGATGATGAGTCCGGAAGTGGACTCTTTGAGGACTGATGTTGCAGTCCGTGTTTGACCCATTCCTGCAGTCTGTATATTATATGTATATGCATTTGAATTAATCTCAGAATTAGTCTACATGTACCTTTATGCAGCATGAAAAGGATGATGACACGGCGTCAGCCCAGATGGATGTTGCAGAGGACGGCGTGGCTTGGTTTCGACAATCAGGCAGAATGACTTTGGCTGGAGCCTCTGTTTGTTGATATTGGAGCTCCGTCACTGAAACAGCGACAAGGACCACCTCGAACTTGCTTCGTCGTCATCTTCAACGCCGCCACGCAAACGCCGGCTGGATGATGCGCCTCAGCAGGCTCGGAATGTTGCTCTGAGAACTGCTCCTCAAGTGTCAGTGTCGGCATCGGCGCTGGAGTCGGCATTCCGATGGCCCCAGATACTTCTGACATGTCTGTGTCAGATGTTTGGGCCAGAAGGAATGGCCAGTGTCTTGGACAAACAAGTATTTGTTTTTCATCTTGTCTTGGTCTTCCAAAGACAGAGAACAATTATATCTTGAAAACACCGGTTTCCGAGGCAGTCTGCTTTCCAGAACTATGGCAGTGTCCAGCCACTTTTCTGGTGTGGGCACAGTGGAAGTGGCGGTCAGCGTCATGCACGCCAACCTCCCTGATTTTATGGCAGAGTCAGCGTCTTGGACAACGTCTTTTGTCGTGGACAAGGCCCGTGCCTGTGTCGACATCTTGAAGGCCAGGCTGGAGAATACAGACGCCTGCATCTTCAGCGACGTCACGCACTGCGTCTCTGACGTGCGAGGGGTCAGCACGGGAAACCTGATCGTTGAGGACGTCTGGAAGTCCCTTGCGGGCCAGAGGCTTCGTCAACAGCCTTGCCTGAAACATGGACATGCCTGCAGTGCCTGGGGTGCGGATGCAGACATATCGGGGTCACCTTGCCAGCCNGAGGACGTCTGGAAGTCCCTTGCGGGCCAGAGGCTTCGTCAACAGCCTTGCCTGAAACATGGACATGCCTGCAGTGCCTGGGGTGCGGATGCAGACATATCGGGGTCACCTTGCCAGCCCTTCAGCAGGGCTGGCCGACGTCGGCGTCGGAATGACCCTCGGGTGCTTGGTGTTCTGGTCTGGGCACACAAGATGCGTGACGGAACCGCATCTCAGAACTTTCTTCTGAGTCTGTCTGTCTGTCTGTCAGCGGATGGCGCGGTGTGGCGGTGTTGATTCTGGCCCATCCTGCTTATCTGACTGAGGCCAGCATCCCGTCCAATGGGCCTTGCATGAAAACGTCCCAGACTTCGATGTCGGCTTGCTGGAGGACCATCGTGCTACAGTTTCGCTTGTTCAAAAAAGGTAATGTGTCTGTGTTGGNGGCCAGCATCCCGTCCAATGGGCCTTGCATGAAAACGTCCCAGACTTCGATGTCGGCTTGCTGGAGGACCATCGTGCTACAGTTTCGCTTGTTCAAAAAAGGTAATGTGTCTGTGTTGGATCAGAGGGAGAGTGCAGGATCTCCGCTCTTGCGATTGTGCAAGGAGTTGCTGTCTGACATTTACAGCATCCACACGCTACATGTCAGCCCGTCAGACGTCGGCTTCACGATGATAGCGCGGCCTCGTCTATACATCCTCCTGCTTCGGAAGGGCCACGTTCACCTAGCTGTGGACCTCCCAGAAACGTATGACCACGTGAAGGCTTACTTCAAAGCCAGAGTCGGCAGGCCGAATGCCGCGGCTGCATTAATGGCCTCTGCAGAGGAGTGTCTGGCAGCAGAGAATGATCTGCGTCGGCGAAGAGGGCTTGAACCGGCTGCGATGTCGGCATCTGATTGGACGTATTTGTTCCTTACCTTAGCTGGAGCCAGTCTCCCATTTCAATTTCTTGTTGCTAGTTGCAATTATAGTTATNGGCGAAGAGGGCTTGAACCGGCTGCGATGTCGGCATCTGATTGGACGTATTTGTTCCTTACCTTAGCTGGAGCCAGTCTCCCATTTCAATTTCTTGTTGCTAGTTGCAATTATAGTTATTACTGAATGATCATATAAGCGCAATAATAAGTTAAACCAGGTTTAGATTTTGCGTAGTATGGTTCTCAGCAGCACATGACACTATTGCTTCAGACACGCAACTCATGATGTCGCGAAGGTTGTCAGACGCCGAGCAGAAACGTCTCGCCGACTTCACTGCCCTGCGCCAACAGAAGCAAGGCGTGTGTGGTTTGAGTGACGAACTGTGTGTGTGTGTGCTGTAATATCTTTAGTCGAACGCCTTTCCCGTTGACAGGAGACGCAGATCGGGATTATGTCTTCTTCGATTTGTCACAAAACCCCCTGAAGCGGGCCAGCTGGACTCTCTCTAGCGGTGCTTTGCCGACGACTCGACATGCTGGGGCGAAGCTGTGGTCTCCGTCCAGGAAGCGGTCTCTCAGCAACAATGGTAGGACCTNCCCCCTGAAGCGGGCCAGCTGGACTCTCTCTAGCGGTGCTTTGCCGACGACTCGACATGCTGGGGCGAAGCTGTGGTCTCCGTCCAGGAAGCGGTCTCTCAGCAACAATGGTAGGACCTAGGAAGAGAGTCAACCAGCAACTAGAGTACGGAATCAGCGACTGAAAGAACCACTGGCCGCCTCAGGTTCCTGCTCGCGTGTGAGCTTGCCGCCTGCTTCGGTTTTCCCAGCCGGCCTGAGCTTGCGGCAGCCCTGGGTCTAGAGCAAAATCCCCAGATGCCTCGGCTCACAATTCCTTTGCTTGGCAACGCCATGCACGTTGCCAACGTCGGCAGTGTGATGGCTGTGTGTCTGGCGTCGATGCGGCAATCCTGAGCAGCTGAGCGGGGTTTCCAGCGCCATGGCGTCTGTGTCATGTGTCAGTGTCGTACAGTTCGAGAACTTAAAACACGTCGAGAGGTTGCAAGAAAATGAGAGTCGCCGTGCCGGTTCCAGAACCATTACAGGTTAAGCTTGTGCGGTGCGGGTGTGTGGCAGCGTTGCATATATTGCAGGAGCATGTCTGTCACCATGTCTGTGTGAAACGTTTCCCGTGGCACACTTTGCTTCAGATCGGGTCAGTGGTCNCTTTTGCTGTCGACCCTGTGTCAGACTGTGTGTCGCGATGGCCAGCACCGCAAGGAAGCTCACGGCACCGACCAAGAAGAGCTTGCTGAAGATCCCATTGGAGGACCTCTCGATTGCGCACGACAGCGGATGGAGATCCATCGACGAGAACAGCGTCGCAACTTTGGTCGACAACATCACCTCCGGTCAGTGGGGTCAGAGTATCTTTGGCGGCGTAACGGTCCTGGGGCCAACCGACCTGTCTGCCGTCGACTCACGACGCTTGATCGACAACGGCAAGCAGAGCGTCGCAGCCTTTCTACAGGTCAAAGGCAGCCAGGCTCTGATCTAAGAAATGTTTGTCGTCCCAAGCGTTGCACAGCAGTCAGAAGACCAGTATTAGTTAATGGGGGGCTGACGTTGACCGACTTAGNCTGATCTAAGAAATGTTTGTCGTCCCAAGCGTTGCACAGCAGTCAGAAGACCAGTATTAGTTAATGGGGGGCTGACGTTGACCGACTTAGGTATGCGGACGACGCTGCTTGCTGAGAAGAAGTCAGTGTCAGCGTCAGACGAGCCAGCCTGGATGTCGGACCCGGCCATCGTTGACATTCTGGACAATGGCCTGGAGTGTCAGCANTTAGGTATGCGGACGACGCTGCTTGCTGAGAAGAAGTCAGTGTCAGCGTCAGACGAGCCAGCCTGGATGTCGGACCCGGCCATCGTTGACATTCTGGACAATGGCCTGGAGTGTCAGCACGTCGAGTACGCTGACTTCATGGACCGGCCATTGCAGGTCTGCTGGCAGTGTCTGTGTCACGATGAGTCGAGCAATCAGTTCCGGAAGTCAGACATCAAGTCTGTCGTCGCGACCTGTGAAAGTTTCAAGTCACGCTGCGTCGGCGGTAGCGGGGTTGCAAAAGTATGTTTTTTTTTAAGTTTTTAGGTTGTAAGTCGGAATCGTAGTCGTCGTAGTAGTAGCAGTAGCAGTAGCAGTAGCAGTAGCAGTAGTAGTAGTAGTAGTAGTAGTAGTAGTAGTTAGTAGTTAGTAGTTAGTAGTTAGTAGTTAGTAGTTAGTAGTTAGTAGTTAGTAGTTAGTAGTTAGCAGTTAGCAGTTAGGAGTTA
>BGNK01003929.1:77980-106501 GCA_003297005.1 Symbiodinium sp. clade A Y106
TGTCGAAGCAGCTGATCCTCAAAGACGGCACCGCTGAGATCTGAGATTGCGCGATGACTGTGTCTGTGACTGTGTCAGCTGAAGCATGTGGCACCGCGGGTTCAAGCTCAATTATTTAAAATTGTCATCGTCACTTTGTCATTGTCCGTCAGTCTGTCAGCACCAGCCGTCAACCCCGCATCCGGCCACACTGTTGAGGAACGATGTGTATGCACAACATCTATTAGACACTAGATTTTGTAAAGCAGTTGTGATTCTGACTGTCAGTTGTCATATAATCCCTCTGTCTGTTGTCAGCTGATGCCGTGATGGTCGGCCATTGCCTTGCAAAGCAGCAAGCTTAGGTTTTCGGCGATTTTGACAGACGTTGTGTCAGCGCCACCATTCTCCTTGTCAGTTGTCAGGGTTCTGCGGTCGACGCAGATGCCTGTATTCATGTGTCTGTAATATTTTAATTCTATCGTCAGTGGAGTCGAGAGCCTGAGCTCAACAGACTGTGTCGACCCATAGCCTGGCCTACATCATTCTGGTGGGTTTTTNTGATTAGCATCATGAGAGCAAAAAATAGCACTGAGCATCAGCTATACGGCAGCTATGTATCAGCTATCCAGCAACAGAGTTAAGAAGTTTTCGGCCAAGTCGTAACGCAACAGTCTGTCGGGGAACCCTTGGCGCCAGCCCCAGCAGCGCGTGTAGGCCACCAACGTTTTGTTCGCGCTGACGAAGTGGTGACCCTCATTGAGGGGTTGACCACGCAGCCTGTGCCAGTTGGAATGCTCCTCTTGGAACAGGTGGACCGGACCATACGTGGTGGAAAGATTCCAACCCACATGGGGCTGATGGCCCATGTCCGCTGTCAGCGTCGCCCAAAGGAACATTTCAGTCCACAGACCAGCCTGAACCACGATGTTAGCGTCCACGGCCGAGTCCACCCAGCTGCCCCCTGGGAAAAGTGTGCACGGCCAAGTAGGCAGTGCCTCGTGTGCTGCTTGTAAGTTCAGCTAAGACATGCTGGGCAGCTTGGGGGAGACCACAAAGCCGGATGCCTTGGCCTCCCAGCACTATTGCTGCAGGATCTGGATCTGCAGTGTGCGAGCCAGGCGAAAATAATCGCCTCGCACCGTGCGCATGGGGAAGCTGGAGAGCTCGTGCGGTGGGCGGTGGAGGTCACCGCCACGGCCTCCACGTCTATTGATCAGCGAGTGGATCACCTGGAGGGCAGCGCTGATATCCGCTTTGAACCTCAAGATATGGCCCGTGGTCATGTGCTGCACCTGTACCGGGTATAGCTTGATCATGAGAGCACGTGGAGGCGAGAAGGCCACCACGCTGCCACTGCCAGCTTTGGGAGCTGCTTGAAGCGCAAAGCCTCCCTAGCAATCTGATGGGCCTCCCCAGAACTACTCGGGCTATTGAAGACGAAGTGGGGAAAGCCTTCGACTTGATAGACGAGCGAGGCTGCACCTTTGCCAACCTTACGTCCTAGGCCAGCCTGCAGAGCCCAACCTACTTCCTGAGCATCCGGTTCCGGTCGGAGCTGCGGGGCACAAGGCGCCGCCAAGCTAGCGTGGACCTGCTGAAAAACCATGATGCTCGGGCTGTGCCCGGTAAAGTAGGCTGTGCCAACGGACGTTGTTGCTGGAGCAGTAAAAGCTGCGTGAGGGCTCACGGGTAGGGCAGTGCACAGTTGCCATCGTGCAGGTAATGCGAAACAGCTAAGAGAGAGCAATTTTTGTGCTGCATTCGGAGGCTGTCACATGGCTCTCTGCTGTCTCGGGACACTACTCATGAGTGTACTATAAGTGCGGGAGGCATTCGCTCAGGTCTGCTGTGATGGACGACCCAAGGCACTCCCACTGGCATGCTCCAGGCTGCGGTTCGACGTTGCTTTGGTGCCGGAGGCACAGGTGGCACGGAGCGCCCCGAGGGTAAAGTCTTCTCGCAATTCGTCGTCGGAGAAGTGGCAGCCTGCTCGCCAATGGAGTCAGCTTTGCGTTTCAGCCCATCGTCAAGTGTTTTTGCAATGGCCAGAAATTTCTCCCATTGATCAGGGAGTATGGCCATGGAGATGCTGTGCAGGTGCTTATAACCCTCAGAGGCCGACAGGTGCTCGAGCCATCCAGCGTGGCTGTCGAGGACAGCAGTCCTACACATCCGCATGTGACGATTACAACTGGTCCATGTTGCCTACCCACACTTTTTCTCTTGGCTCCGCGATGATTCAAACTCGTATGCGAGAGAGAAGCATGCGTATGGCCAGACAGGCAAAGGCCACCAGCGAAATGGAGATGCGATTTTTATTGCTGGGGGCCAGCAGAGGGCTCGTTGGATCAAACCGTCACTCCATGCGTCTATGCAGCCCTGTAGCGTGTCACCCCTGAGGGAATCGGCAACAGTAAAGGTGAGGCACCAGTATCGGAGTCCTCCGGTATCCCGTCGATGCGTCCCTGCTATGTCGCCGGATTTAATGATCCTGATGGAACACGCAAAAGATGCATCAGAAATTCTGACACGTCATGTTGTCTGCCATCCATTCTCCAGCCAACAAGTAGATGTCTGAACTCAAACAGACCAAACAAATTGAGTGGCTTCAGGTCTTTGTAGCTCAAATGAACAAGGACGGGTTGCAGCTGGCCCAGGTCGAAGCCATGTAGCTGAACCACGAGCACAGCCTGGAAAACCGAGTTGGCGTTGCAGGTGTTAGCGAGCACTCGTCGTTCCCAACTATCCTCCGAGACAGGGGCAAGGGCATTCCCAGTTGGACGTGCCGGCCCCTCCTGGCGGGCAGTTGCCCTGGCCGGGGCAGATGCTGCGTCCCCCGATTTCTGCTTGAGCTGATGCCCAAAGAAATGATGTAGAGACTGTGTCTTGGCTGGCTGTGGACTGTGTCCATCCTCCTGTTGTTGGGTGGGCGAGGCCGGGCCATCAGCAATGGCCTCGGACTGGGTCCGTAGCCACTGCGACGCCAATTGATACAAAATTGCACACTGTTCGGGCTGCTCCTAATCACGGAGGACGACGCCAGCTTACGCAGCGCTTCAGGTGCAGGGCAGGCGCCGGACAGCAAGTGATCCCGAAGACCTTTCCACTGATTGAAGACGTGCAAGCATGCAGCACACTTCGGCACGCCGTCAACGGCGTGCTTGAGCCGATCAAGATCGCCAGACGAGAGCCGTGCCAGTACGCTCTGGCCTCTAAGACGCGCCCAACCTTCCATTCCTTCCACCGAATCTGTTCCTTGTTGAATTTAGGCGAAAATAAAATCATCAAGCCATCTGCTCGCGTGGTGGACGGAGGTTTAGACTCGGAGCCGAGTCGTAGCAGGGGCAGGCTCGCTGGCCGAGGAGATGTAGTACAAGCCAGATACTGTGAATTCAGAGGAGGCTTTCCAATGAGTCTCCTGCAATATTAACACATCACAGTACTGCGCTGCATCCGCGGCTAGCCATGTCTTGATCTCTGCCCACCGCTGCTGTCCCAGGTGGCCGGCATTCCAAGATAAAGCACGGATCGGCCTGTTGTGCAGCCCGGCGCGCCTGGAAGGCGGATGATGACGCCGGTTATCCTGGGTAGGCGGAGGACAGCTGCCAGTCCGCCTCAACAGCTGTGGCGTGAGAGGTTGTCCTCTATACGACACTGGAGCTTGGCTTTGTGTGACACGACGACATGCATGCTTGAATGAATTCTTACGCAAGGAAGAAAAATTCTGCGAGTGCACTGGAAGCAACACCATCCGCTGTTTTCGCTACGAGGAAATAACTGCAATATCCAATGTAGCTTCCTCCACCGAGCGGAAGGTGGAAACCCTACCGCCTCCCCAGTAGAACAATGTCTTAGATAGAGACTGGGCGGATGCAGACCGGCTCAGCAATAGTGGCACATGGCTCCAAAAGGGGACAACTCACCGTACGGTTAAAAGAGAGGCCTGGTGAGAGCCTCTAGAGAAGTTGGAGCCCCGAGCCCGTTCGAAAGCCACACGAGCTACCCCTGCCAGTCTGATCCGTGGCGGCTCAACAGCAACAACAATAGCAACAACATCAACAGCAACGGCAAGAGCAACAGCAACAGAAGCAACAACAGCACAACATCAACATCAACAGCAAGAGCAAGAGCAACAACAACAGCAACAGCATCAACAACAACAACAACAACAACAGCAGCAACAACAACAACTACTACTAATACTACTACTGCTACTCCTACTACTACTACTACTACTACTACTACTACTACTACAACTACAACTACAACTACAACTACAACAACAAATACTACCATTACTACGACGACGACTACTACTACTTGCACGTTTGTGCAAAGCCCGCGAAGATTGATTTGAACATTGCGTCAACCCCCAAGACATTCGATGATTGCACGTTGAAAATTGGCATTGGGCACAATCCCAGTATATACACAGCCCAGAGCATTTGACCATTTTCCGAAGCAAATACGTGCGTACCCACCACAAAAACACAGCACAACTCCACTCTAAACTCTCAGAAACCCCGCTCAGACATGTCTTATGCCAATCTTGGACAGTTCTACTTCATGATGTACTCGACAGCTCCACAGTGTGCTGTGAACAGAAGCATTTCTTGTGGTCCTGAATGCCATAACGTTGTCACGTTGATTCAGGAGGTGTTCAGGTCGTATCGTGACTGTGGTCCAGTGGCCGGGCAGGGGCAGGCTATTTCAACGCGTGTGTTTTGTTGTACTCATAAGCCTCTGCCCGAATGCTTTGCAAAGACTTTCCTTGAAGCTCTTGTCAGTCTCGGCCGTGCTGGGGAAGTTGAACGGGTTTGGACGATGGGATGCTCTACGTTCTCGTCGTTGCACAATGAACGACACGCTCGGTTATCTGGTGCACCGAAACAGAGGTGTATTGATTAGTCGGTCACGTCAGGTCAACTACTTACCCCGGACCTGCTTTTCTTGCTGGGTGTTGTAGTTTTGCCGAACTTTGCCAGACAAGGTCATCAGCTATGTCAACAAGACATACAACTCAACGGTCTACAGGTGCAGTCACGTCTCATCGCTGGGAGCCTTGGAGCATGCTAAGTAGGGTTTAAGTTCGAACGATTCGAAGGGCCCGAAGCATCCCGAAGCCCTATTCACCGAAGAAGGCGTTGCAGGTTGCTAGCCGTTGGCCAAAATTTTCCGTTGCAATAAGTACCCACACTTGTCAACTTGTACATGTTGCACATGCCGCTGAAGCGTCCTGCGACCAGGAATGTGCATGACGCACTACTCAACACAAGTCGAGACCAGGTCGCCGGAGCTTGAGACAATCAAGGCCCGCAACAGACGGAACAGACGGGCGTCAAATTTTTTGCACAGTCGGTAAGGCACAGTTAGCGACGTCGTGCCAGGCCTTACGCAATCTCGGCGCATTCTGCCCACCTGGCGAGGGCCTCAAAAGCCTTGAGAGCGAGGCTTCCGACAAAGGCGCCCGCATTTGTGGGGGTGATATTCACGACAAGAACCTTGTTAATCCGACCACTAAAAAAAGGCTTAGTACGAACATGAAGAGTACTTCGTAGGAATAGGAAGTGGCCTCATCTATGTCTATGTGATTTCGCTCAGCAGCACCCAAAAAACCTTCTTTTGTTGGAGGTAGGAGTTGGGCCACTTTGGGGGCAGGAGGGGATGGCACAGTTTTTGTTTGGATCAGCTCAGAGAGAGGCAGTGGAGACCCGGAAAATGCATGTGGGAGTTGCTGCTTTCAGGTTAGCAAACTGCAAAAAGATACAGTTCCTTGCAAGAATAGTCCGGGATCCTACCAGAACACAGTGCAAGCGAGCCGCGGGTAGTTCCTGAATAGACAAGTTGGCAGCACCGCCTCACCGCCCCATATTCTTAAACTTGGCAGCCCTTTGCAGAAACCTTGTTACTGCTCTGCTCGTCATTAAACACTTCTTGTCCAGCCATTGGCGCTTATGGCACAGGATGGCACAGGGCCGCATGATTCGCATGATTGTGACAGGCGCCTGGATCCGCTTCAAGTATGCAGCTTGGAAGCGAACAAAAACCGAGTTCAGGCACGAAGGAATCCGACGGAATCCTTTTCTTTCGGATGTTCACAAGTGTGGACATGATGTTCGCATCGTCTCATTTCACATCCGCTGAGTTGCAAGTTGTTGATCCGAATGCTGAGCTGTATTATGGGCTACCAGAGTCTGGCAATCTAGCTGGCCCGATCCTTACGCAACGCACGCAGTATGCCCTGTGAAACAAAGAGCCATGCCAGTGCTGTATTGCATAACAGGCGAATTCTCCTGCGTCGTCGCGCCTCCGCGCTCCGCGTCCTGCGTCCCGCGTCCGGCGCGTCCCGCGTCCCGCATCCCGCGTCTCCCCNAATAGAGTAGTAGAATAGTAGAGTAGTAGAGTAATAGAGTTATAATAGAGTAATCGAGTAATAGAGTAAAAGAGTAATAGAGTAATAGAATAGTAGCAGTAGTAGCAGTAGTAGTAGTAGTAGTGGTAGTAGTAGTAGTAGTAGTAGTAGCGGTACTTATAGTCTGTCAAGCACACCGAATCAGTTTAGAAATGACACAATGGCCCTCAGGGGACGGCAGGAGCAGGCGAAGCGCGAAGGCGCGAAGCACGAAGCCGCGAGACGCGAAGGCGCAAAGCGCGAAGACGCGAAGGCCATAAGGCGCGAGGCGTGGAGCGCGACGGCCAGTTGCGCCGGACATCCTGACGGGCCTCGGACGTATTATTGGGTTCTCGGATTCAGCGCTCTGCATTTGGCCTACAATTTGAGTAAACCTTGCCTCGACTTAGGGTTTAGGAGGCTGGTATAGGGTTTAGGGCCTAGGAAAGTCGGGAATCGAAATAGGACGCCTTGGGCCTCGACTCAGACCAGCATCCAACCTGGATGCGTTTTTCACTGCTGTTAAAGCCTTTTGTCTTTTCGGGTTACGTTGTCTTTCTTCAGCAACTGCCGTTACAAAACACAGATTGTTTTCCAACCTTGTGAGATCTCAGGATCTGAGGCACGGGGTTCAACTCAGGGCTTTATGGAGGATTATCGCAAATGTGCGGCATCTAATGTCGACCACGCAGACCTTCATCATTCCACCATCAGCACACTCTAACCACCAACCTCACATAAATTTTCCCCACCCCCCCCCTCGTAACCTACAGGAACAAGAACTGGATGGAACTACTAAGTTGAAGCATGTGACGAAACGATCCCCAAACCCCAACCCCTACAGAACCCCCTCGACATGCTTTGCTGAGGGGAGCTTGGGCCTTTGAAAGGAAATGCTGGCTCTGCCGCCCATCAAGGCGAGAGGTAGGAGGCCCGAATCTCCCAAATGGAGAGCTTCGGCGAGGTAGCCCCGCGGCTATGCACACCAGTAGTAATAGTGATACAGTGCTACTGTGACTGCTACTACGGCTACAACTTCCAGCTTCGAGCTAAATCAATCGACACCGCATGGCGCTCCTGCACCTAGAAAAGTATCGCCAATGCAGCGCGGTGTGGGCGCGGAAACCGCGGTGGGCGTGGGGAGCGCGGAAACCGCGGAGAGCGCGGGGGGAGTGCGAGGGGAGCGGCGGCGAGCGCGCGGAAAGCGCGGAGAGCGCAGAGTGCGCGGGGATCGCGGAAAGCGCGGGGAGCGCAAGTTGCTTCCTGGTGCAGGAGCCAGCGTGCCTTGTGACCACGCACGTACCCAAGTGGTGCGCTAACTGCGGCCGCGCCGTCAAGTTCTGGCATGGTTTTCTCCACAAACCTGCGGAGAACAGTGACCGGCAAGTCGTCGCGCAGCTGGACCCGGGACTACCTGGCTCCAGAGTACTTCCTGCTGAACAAGTGCATCTCGGCGTGGCTCTTTCCTGGTTACGTCGGTGGCGGTATGGTCTGTACTTCCACCGCGCTTCCTTCCAGAGAGAAGCCTTGCTGTTGCGCCAGCTGACCGACTCGCCGGCCATGCTAGGGGACATTCTCAGGTCCATGTGCACTCTGCGTAGTTGAGGGGCGGGGACCTGTTGCTCGCCCTGTACAACTGGATGTCTCAGTGTATTGCCAACGTCTTAAGTTCTTGCGCAGACCCTAATCAAGAGGAATGGATGAAATGGCTGAGTCCGGCCTTCCGTCCAAACCCTGACATTGAAGCCTTGAACGACTCCGGACACAAGAAGTTCAAAGGCATCGACGTTAAACTTGGGGTCGCAATGTCAGCTATGCTACAGGCTGGTAGTGACAAAGCAGCCGAGCTTTACCTTGAGGTGAACCAGAAAGCAAATGACTACGTCCGATCGTATGAGGGTAAGATCATCAAAGGGAGGCAGATCATCGCAATGATGTTCGAGAGTTTTCGAACTCGTGATAGGTTGGATATGATTGTGTCTCTGGACTATCTCGTGAAGCTGCAGTTCCAGGGCGACAACAAATTGCATCAGTTCAGGCAGACGTGGTTGGAGATTCTCAACCGTATGCGCCCTGAGGATGTACCATCTGAAAAGGCGTTGCGTGATCTATTGCACAGCAAGATCAAGGACTCTCCAAGTATGAAGTTTGAGCTGGGCCTGCACTACGAGAACCTCAACTACGATGATCCGAAGCGCTCCTACAAACATCTCATGAACATCATTGATCGAACCGTCATGAGACGACGGGAACAGGCCAATCTTACACAAACCCAGATTGGTTTACGTCAGATGCTGGAAGGGAAGGATCTCTTGGCTGCTCCTGCCAAACCTACGCCATCTCCTACAGGTGGAAAGCCCAACAAGGGCAATGGACATGGAAAACCGGACGATGCTGCTCTTGTTCTTCCGCAAAGCAAAGCTAAGGCTCATGCCAAGGGCAAAGGCAAGCCGAAGAAACCTACGAGGAGTACGTCCACTGATTCCAAGCCCGACAAGAGCAAGAAACAGATTCGGTGCAAGTTCCACTTCACCGATGCTGGTTGCAGAAATGGCGACAAGTGTCCGTTCAGTCATTCCAAGAAGACCCCGGAAGCTCCTACCCGTTCGAGGACGCCAAGTCCATCGGGACGATCAGGGAATCAGGTATGCTTTGTGTACAGGAAGACAGGATCATGTTCAAGAGAGAACTGTCCATTCAAGCATGAAGCGGCTCCTTGCTACCCCTGCAGCAAAAGCGGAGGCAAAAGCTAAGGCCAAAGCTGAGGCGAAGGCCAAGGCTGAGCCCAGTGCCGCAGCGAAGAAGAATGCAAAAGCCAAAGCCAAACCCGCTGCACCGGCGATCCGCATGTGCCGAGCGTGGAATCCATCTGCACCTGCTATTTGGAAGAGATCCTCGTACATCAACGATGACGAATCGGAGTGCTCTTCTATTGACAGCGACGTAGATTCTGACTGTTCGACCGACGATGAGGGTCTTGGGGCGGCCTCGCCGACCAAATCACCAAAACGTCGACAGGTGTCGTTTGCCAAGGATGTGAAATTTCAGTCGACGAAGCCGCGAAGGTCCTACAAGGAAAGGGATCAAGATGTGGTCAAAGTCGATGTGACAGCATTGGTGAACGGTGCTGATCGGGCAACAGAGCTGGAATTCGCAAAGCACAAAGCACGGCTCAAGGCGCAGATCATGAAGGACATGGTCGACGATGAAGAAGACGGAGATCGGGTGACTTATGTTAGGCTACCTGGCACTTCTCAAGTTGCGAAGGTAGCATTCTATGACGGTGAGGACCAAATCATGGAAAGGAATCTAGACGCATCGCATAGCAGAAAGATCATTGACAAGGGCATTTTCCGATGCATGGTCCAACCGGTTATCCTTCGCAAGAAGATCAAGTTTCTCATGGACACAGGATGTGGACATGACCTGATATCGCAAAAGAAGATCGAGAAACATGAACTGGAAACTTTGGTCACTCCAGAACCAATCTCGTTCCAAACCGCTAAACGGCGTCACGGACACAGATCTGGTGTCTAACTTTCTGGCGGAATCCTTCAAGGAGCCGATCAATGCCTACGTTCTTGGTGACACACCCTCGGTGCTGTCCGTTGGAAAGCGATGCATGAATCAGAGTTACGGTTTCATCTGGCCACCTGGACGAGAACCTTTCATGATTGACCCCGATGGGAAGCGAATATCGCTGTTCGTGAATGGTGACATTCCGTATGTTCGGGTTGGAAGCAGCAAATCCCTTGCTCATGATGATGCTGAGGCGGCCGCGCTTGAGGTGTTGAAGAATGTCTACATCAAGGAGAAGGTTGCCGCCGCTGCACATGCAGTTCCAGGTGAAATTGAAGGAGAGGAAGAAGATGATGAGCACGATCGTCCACCCGATCCTGACCCACGCGAGGTACCTGGTGAAGAAGTCCCTTCCGAAGAAGCAGGACGACCACCCGATCCTCCTGGAGGAGGGGTTGGCGACATTCCTCCTCACCGAGATGACGATGAACGAGAGATCCAAGTTGAGGTTGAAGAGCACCATCAAGAAAGGCCAAGATTGGTACTCTCAAAGCTGAAGCGAACACCCTCTCTCAGCTATGTACTCATCGTTATCGGAATCCTTATTGCGAATCATGCATTCGGGCGAAGATGAAGCACTTCCGCACAAAACGCGGAGCATTCCGGAGAGAGTTGAAGTCATGGGGTGATTTGATCACTTTCGATTTCCTCGACATGCGACGAGCTGCTGATGCAGGACTCGGTATCGACGACGGTGCGAGAGAAGTCTTGGTGGTTCGGGACATTGCGACGAAGATGATCGCTGCGATTCCGACAGAATCGAGGCATACAGACCAAGTCGTAAGTGCACTCAAACGGTTGATTGGGCGTCGCAAAGTCAAGATGGCTTACAGCGACGTGGCACCCGAGTTCGAGGCGGCGATGAGTGAGTTGAGGATACCCCTGGACCACTCGCTTCCGGGGATACCCAACAACAATTCTCTTGCGGAAAGGACCAATCAGGAGATCATCAACACCGTGTCGACAGCCATGCTACATGCAGGGTTACCAGCGCAGTACTGGAGTTTTGCGTTGAATTGCGTCACGCATAACCTGAACATTGAGAACGCTGAGGGCGATGGTGATTCAGCATGGCAACGCATGACCGGTGATGACTTCAAAGGGAAAGCCATACCTTTTGGTGCTAAGGTGTTCTTCAAGCCCACCGACACACGGGAAAAGACCTATGGTCACAAATTCGACCCTAAAGGAATTCCCGGCGTTTTTGCTGGATATGTGGTGACCACGGGGCAGAGTTGGTCCCGTCGGGTGTGGGATATGAAGGAGTTTGCCAACGTGAACCTGTCTATGGACGCAGCGGTTCCACGAAAGCTCGCTCAACCTTATCAGACTGAGGTGATTCATCTACCGACGAAGATCACTTTTCCCCTTAAGTCCGAGTACGAAAGGATGAACGAAACTCTTGAGGGTCTCAAGGACAACATCAACCTTGACGGGAAAGAGATCAAAGACTTCGGTGATGATGACGATGCCCCAGACCGGCCACTTAGTGGAGGTCAGGGGAACGATGGCTTGGATGGTGGACAACCACCTCCAGACCCCGGAGAACTTGATGACCCTGATATGGCTGACATCGAGTTATCTGAAGACGAAAAACCTGAAGAACATGTTCGGGGCGATGAAGAGATTTCCATTGATGCGATCGGTGACAAAATTCTAGAAAGAGCTGAACGTGATGCCTTAGACATGTTGCCTCCACCGGCTACTCCACCGCCAATGGCCTCCGATGATCGACGACCGCTTGACGGAGTCGGACCGTCAGGTAGACTTATCCCCAAAGGTGACAGTGAAGAACCGGGAGAGATCATCAAGATCCTCAAGGAGAAGAAATTGGCGCCAGAGGAGATAGAGCATTGGAGTACTGGGATGATGGGCGATGGGAAGATCTATCTGAATGATGATGGTGAAGCATGCAAGATTGACAAACGGGGCGTGCCCTACAAGGTTGGCAGTGATGGGAGACGCATTCTTCCTTCCCGGAGACCCATTCACAAATATACTCCCGAGGATTGGAAGAAGATGGGCGAGAAGGAGAAGAAAGCTGCTTACAAGGAGGACAAGCGGGATAAGGCTCGTTTGGCCAAGAAGGAACGGAAGAAAGCCGCGATGGGAAAGAAAGTTACCAAGCAGATGCTGGAGAACATGATATTTCCTAAGATCGTGCAATGCAGTGCAGTCGATCTGAAGCTGAACATACAAGTCGGTGAAGATGACGCATGGTCATGGGCACAGGAGATGTCTGACGCGTATGCACAAGACGTTTTCTTGGCAGACGTAATTCCAGCGGTACCCGCTCATATGGTTTTCGATGAGACTTGGATCCCATCGATGCCGTGCACTACGTCGGCAATCTTGGAGCACAGAGAGAAGAACCCCGGAGTAAAGTCTTGTTTCAATGCTATGGTCACGCGACCAGTCACTCGCAAAGGAATGTTGAGCAATCCCAAAGCGATGGATGCCTTCATGAAGGAGTGGAAAGGATTGTGGGATCAAGAAGTATTCGACTTCACGACCACTCGCGAGTATGACGATGTCGTGGCAGAAGCGAAGAAGAAAGGTGAGAAGTTTCACATTGCTCGCGTACATGGGCTCATCTATGAGAAGAACTATCAGCTCAAGGAAGATGATCCAGCAAGGAAATTCAAAGGGCGTGGTGTGCTTCTGGGCGACCAAGTCAAGGATCAAAACATGGAAGCGGCACTGTTCCAGGATTTGGGCAATTCGCCGGCAACGTTTGATGCCTCACAATGGGCAGATTACTATGGCTGCCTACCTGGACATGACGTGCAGATGGCAGATGCAATCCAGGCATACATTCAAGCGAAGTTGTCTGGAGTTCCGTGTTGGGTTGAACTACCCGATGAAGCATGGCATCCATCTGCTAATCGTCATAAGTTCCGTCGTCCAGTATGTCGCTTGGTAAAGGCGCTTTACGGCCATCCTGA
Organism: Symbiodinium sp. clade A Y106; assembly: GCA_003297005.1. Taxonomy (NCBI): domain Eukaryota; class Dinophyceae; order Suessiales; family Symbiodiniaceae; genus Symbiodinium; species Symbiodinium sp. clade A. The sequence goes on from BGNK01003929.1 coordinate 90,878, forward strand.
CGCTGGTACTATGTGGGAACAACATTGTCATACAGCCGTCCAGAAAGTTGGGTTCAAACCTCTTGGTGAGGAGTGGCCTTCGTTGTATTTTCATCCAGACCGTAAATTGTTGCTGGTCATCTATGTCGACGATCTCAAGATGGCGGGACCAACGCAGAACCTGCCACAAGGCTGGAAGATGCTACGACGAGAACTTCGGCTAGAAGAAGAGACGCCGTTGGGCCTCTACCTCGGATGTCGTATCTCCAAAGGTGAAGCAGTCCTGCATGACAAGACCAAGGTGCAGACAGTCACCTATGACATGGAAACGTACCTTGAGATGACGGTCAAGAAGTACTTTGATGCACAGGCGATCTCCAAATTCAAGACGGTACCTTCTCCGAGCCCAGCAGAAGAAACCAAACATCATCCTGCCAGGGCGCCGGCACATGCTGGCAAAAGTCATCGATGCACGTGGTGTGGACATACCATGCCTGTTGACTCGGATGGTCGGCTTATCCCGCCTCCACCAATTCCTAAAGTGCTTGAGGAAGAGGAAGTCAACGAATCAAATCGCGGCGCTCTTGCGCCACAGGCTGCGAGCATACTCATGAAATTGTTCTATGCCGCGCGCATTTGTCGTTTTGATCTTTTGCGCAGCATCAACAACTTGGCTCGCAAGATCACAAAGTGGACTAAGAAAGAGGGGGCCCTCCTGCACCATCTCATGGCGTATGTGCATCAGTCCAAACATCACATGATGATTGGATGGGTCGGGGACTCCCTTGGAGACTCGTCCATCGGACTATTTGCGGATGCGGACTATGCTGGATGCGGGGAGAGCTTGAAATCTACCTCTGGTGCTCATATGCACATTCAAGGTCCTCACACAAGATTTCCATTGGCGGGACTCAGCAAAAGGCAGGGGTGCTTAAGTCACTCCACACCTGAGGCCAAGATTGTCGCGGCCGACTTTGCTATGTCTCGTCTGGGGCTGCCTGCTATCACTCTTTGGCAGCAGCTGGGGGGCACAGACCCCAACTTCGTCTTCTATGACGACAACCAAACCATGATCGGAGTGATTCGCACCGGCAAGAATCCTACCATGCGTCACCTGGAACGTACTCACGGCATCAGCATTGGCTGGATGCATTCTATTTTTCAGGAGGGCTATGTGTCACCTGCCTACGAGGTCACTGCCAAGAGGGCTGCGGATATTCATACCAAGTCGTTCAAGGACTCCGTGTCTTGGACCCATGCGTGTCAGCTGATCAACATATTTCCGCCTGCCCTCATCGGCTCACAAGAAATCATGGATTTGATGCGTCCTACTCATTCTCAGAGTGCGGATGAAAAGGGCCATCAGCATTACTCGTTCAAGGGCGAGGTGCCTTGCTTTCCATACACCGAGACGCCTATACTGCCTCAGGTGCTGTATCGGGCTGGTCTTTCCAGTAAGGAGGGTTTGCAAGAACATGACAGCGTTGACCCCATCTTGGTTGTCAAGTTCCCGCGCATGCTGCGGGGGCCGCCTTCTGCGTTGCCGCCTGGTCGTTACCTTCGGTCGACCTGGATTCTTCGTGAAGGGCAGTGGCGCCAGCTGGAGGATAAGGCGCTGATCCCCGTACTCCAGCGAAGTTTGACCGCTACGTGGAACGTGCAGTTTTTCAGTTCCATCCTGTTCGTGGACAGTTGCGGCCCGCTGCGGTGTCGGAGGTTCATATGTCTCCCGAACCGGCGAGTCCACCTCTCGGCCAGTGCTTTGTGCGCGCCCTGCCTGCCTCATCGCGGTCGGTGGTTGCCGCGCTGGCGCGCGCCATCCATGGGGGGTACCAGGGCTTTACACTACCTCTTCGTTTCAATGGTCGTCCACATTCTCAACGAATTCCGTACCTCGGAGATACAAGATGGACCACGATTATAGAGGATGTGTGGGAACATATGGCTCAGAAAAGACGAGAAATGCAAGGTCATGGGGAACCGATTGTACCACATCTGGTCGATTTCCAAGAGAACGAGGATAACGGCCTGATCATTCAGTTCCACGACTACGAAGGAGGGCTCGTTCACACGTACAAGGATTATCCATCCAATGACTTCAAGCTCCGTATCACCATCAAGGACGCTCCGACGAAGAAGACGGTTTGGACGATAATTGGAGTAGATGAAAACAAGTGGTGGAATGACTATGCCCCGGGCTTGGACTGCATGAAGGAGTTCGCTCCTGGTCCGTATTATGACCCGAGTGCGCAGGTCAACATCCTTTGTACTGGTAAGCAAGTCGATGATGCAATGTGCTCTTACCTCTACGACGTGATGAAGTCTCGACAGCAATCTGCCAATTCAGTGATTTTCATTGGGCAGGAGTGCTTGGGGGGAGCTCGTGGCTGAATCGTGAAATTGACGAAAACTTCCAAAAGGTCGAATTTAGGACGGATTACCCCTGGGGGGAGGTCGTCCAAAGAATTGCGCGTTGGAAAGACCCGAGTGATCGTGGAAGTGCCACCTGAAGCTCACGTTCATCAAACTAAGCAGTACAAGATGCTGGCGGAGGATGACCACTGGGCGAGCATTAAGATCGACGGGTGCACTCATGGTCAACGGTTGATTGTCCCGGGGCCCGGCGGGCATCCACACTGAGGGCTACTGCCAAGTAGAATGGGAGTACTTTGCCGCAAACGTCGAGATCCGGCCTAAGTCGTCAGACAAGTGTAGTGCAAAGCATACGCATGTCAGCCAACAGACCATGCATGACCATGCTGGTAAAGGATGTAGGACTAGCCAAGTGTCCTGTAGGCTCTTGAATGTCTTGAAGACTCAGTTGCCCAATGAGGGAAGACTGATATCCATGCCGGCTAACATTCCCAAAGGGCGAATTGGCCGCGTCGTTGTACATCTTGGCGGTGCGGGCGACGGCTTTGCCGAGTCCGACGGGAGGAAAGGATGTGCTCGAGTCCGTTGCAGGGAGCCACTGGGCACCTGTACACAGGAAGACGAGCTCATCAAGAAAATGAAGAGAGCCTGCAAGGGCGACCTGCGCACGCCTGTGCTGTTTGTGGCATCGCTTTTGCGATCAGGTGAGCGGCCCAAGGATGTAGGAGGGTCCTGCGTGGAGGGTGACTCGCTTCAAGAAGGCAAGTATAAGCGTTTTAGGAGCGTGTTGAAATCTCTCAAACGCCTACTGAAGAAGTGTGCGGAGTTTTCCAACGTTTACTTTTCACTTGACATGCCATCATCATGTTCTTGTTGGTCTTGGCCCGAACTACATGCACTCATTTCGAGTAGCAAGGTGAAGAGGGCGAAGGTCGCTGATCATGTAGATGCTACAGGTCGATTAGTCGGACGTCGGATCGTGCTCTCAAACATGTCTGATGTTGAGTGTCGTGAGGCAAATTTTCTTATTTTTGTCAATTGCTGAAAGACTGAGTGCAGCCTGCTTCAATGCATTGACAATACATGGAGGTCATTTGCTGATCACGTACGCAGCCTTGTTCATGCTCATGCCAGGATCGGAAGAGTCATTCGCGACACTGAGGACAGTGCGTGGGAAAGTCATTGGTATCACGGTACCGATTATGGGGCACCAGTTGAGCCCCAACCTGTGAACAACTAAGGCACGTACGGGGACTGACTGGGGAAGTGCGACTCCTTTGGAGAGCACTGAACCACGACGTCCAAACAAGGGAACGGTTACCTCTCTTCTTTGAAGGTCGTAGCCTCTTCCCCGAGCCATGGTTTCCATGAATCCCAATGCTGAACTGAGCTTCGCCGACATTTGGATCGATGAGGTCTTCTCGAGCAAATCGATTCTTCAAGTGTTGAAGAAATATGACAAGTTCCTCGAGGTCTACAACAATGACCCAGCGAACAACAGTCATCCTCTGCCGATGAAGATCACCCAGAACAAAGTGGTTAACAACCAATTGATTCGCAGTTGGGCGGCATTCAAGGCTCCACCTTTGCTGTTGACTTTCGTGTGTGGAAGGCTACCACCGAATGGTGATGCTGGCGTACGCGTTCGTGAAATTTTCCGAGCTTTCGTCTTGGCCTCAGCGCCAGAATATCAACAGAAGCCATGTGGTGAGATCCTGAATATCATCCTGAGAGTGGGAGGCGCCATTAAACATATGGCTGGAGACAAGTCTAATTGCTTCAACTACATCAGCACCTATATGGTCGATGTGGAAGTGCTACGTGACGAAGCCTCCACTGCAATGTCGCTCATGGAGCAGGACAAGGAAGGGATCCGCATCGACGTCAATACGCCAGTGCTGGAGGTAGTGAACCTCAACACCTTCCTGGACCTGAACCTTGTCGTGAACAACACTGAGGTCCCACCCCGCGGTGTACAGTTGACCAGGTCGGACATGTGGTACACTGCGAATCAGGACTACTACTATCGCACGCCCGGGAATACGAGTCAAGATGGTGACCATTCTCATTTGCTGAATGAAGAGCAGCTTCAACGACTATGTGGACACATGTACGATTTTGCCAAGCAGGTAGGCTACGGACTCAGGACCTACAACCGGGAGGTCACTCCGTCGTCATCAACGGATTCTGGTGCGATTAATATCCATCAACTGGCGATGATGCTCAAGCAGATGCCTACCAGCATGGATCATCCATTGGGGTTTGCATTGAACTCGCTTCAAGCGTTTGCGGTCTGCCTCCATGTCATCCACACTTACACGTCGTGGAGGGAGTATGGCACTGACGTACCGTACTATAGATGGACTGACCAGATCGTATCTGGCACCGACATCAATACCCTCGAGTACCTGGAGTTCCACATGAATGCGGTGTGTGAACTGTATTCTCAGAATGGACTCCAGCTCCCGAATGCCTTCAGACAGTATGCCTGGAATCAAATGGGTGTCTGGATATGTTGCCGATTGCGTCAGGAAACGTGAATCACTACTGTGTTGGGAGTATGAGTTCTCCGTCATGGACGCTCCACCCCCTCTATTTGATGGTGATGGTCGCTTTCCTCCTAAACTTCTAGCGCATCCTAACTGGGTATATGAAACCGGCCGAATTGCGGCGCCATGGGCGAGCAATCTCGAGCCTGAAGGTCTTCGTCCACCCACACATGTTGCGGGTCCGTGGCAAGTGGATGAGGATGAACCTATGGCGACCGACATCCCTGAACAGCCAACACGCTCGGCAGCATCTTCTAGCTCGCAACAACCACCACCTCGTTCTCAGCCTGAAGCTGAATCTGTTCGTGATGCGTGGGAAGAAGCTCCGATTCCTGCTGGTGCGGAGCAGCATACTTTCATCTTCCACAAGCCTGACAATACCATGTGTAGGTCAGTGCTACTGTCGGAAGAGAAGGACATCAACAGCTACCCACACAGTATTGATGAAACGCCCAAGTTCGTTGACAGTCCAAGCTCTGGAACAGCGCCCATTGAGCACTACATCAGACGATTGGTGACTTACTTGGCAAGGTTGCAGTCTGTTACCCAGAATAGCGAGAAAGGGCTCAACCTCAAGGCGTACATCAAGTTGGACACGAAGCAATGGTTGAGGATGTATTCCAGGATTCATCATGCCTGCGAGATTGCTACATGTATGCACCTGCCGGGTCCAGTCATGCTTACCGCTGCGGCGATGATTCGTAGCAACAGTGATCTCACTGTAGACACTGATCAGGAAAGAAGCAACACCGCTTTGAGAGCTATCCGGAGTGTTCAGACGGAGATGGGCCTTGGTGGCAAGCCGGACGCAGCAGCCGCTCGTGCTCAATAATCTACGGTGCTCGCTACGGACTTCGATATGTGTGCCAACAATCGGTTGACAAGATCGAATGTGACGCTGGGACAGATATTGAGGAACAAGGGATGGGGGGAACTCGTCCACGTCAGCCCGTGCTTCTTGAACAGCTACAAGTGCGATGATGCGCTAGCGGTGCTGTTGGCCGTGAATGATGCCATCAAAGACATGAATGAGATCCAGACGTCCACGCTCACATTGCATTATCATTTGTCGCTACAGGGGATCATCATGGATAACCTCGCATGGCCCTTCAGTGACATGGGAAATGGTGCAGAAGGTTCGTGCGGCGACGCAACGCAGACTGAAAGCCGTCTATGTCGACCCCATCTTGGAGGCCGCCAGGCTGACGACGCGGGCACCGATCATCAACATCAATCATGATCCCAGGTTTATCTCCCTCGCAAGCAATCAAGGCAGAGCTGTGAACCATCACGTAACAGCTTTCCTTGCCATGGGATCCTATATTGGAACTACGCGTGCGCGGATGTGTGGTTATTCATGGATCTTCTTTCTGGTCCAAAATGGCATGTCACCTGAAGCAGACACAAAGCGGTTACCAAGTGCTGTCATGGGATGCATATGGACATGGAGATGACCGACCAATGGTGCACCGAGGTTGGGCTATCTATGAAAAGCAACTCTTTGCCGAAAAGATGGTGACTGTGTGCTTCATGGATCCGAGTAAGGTTTCAGAATGGGATTCGAACATCAAGGCATCCGTTCTCAACCAGCGTGAGTTCGCCGAGATCTGGGAGGACAGAGAACGGATTGACGTATCGATGGGAGTGAGTGCTTCGACATGGTTTGATGCTGAAAGACGGCGAACCATCGAGTCCGGAGCGCAGGGCGACAGCATTGCTGAGCATGCCTCCGTGACATGGCAGGACTTCGACGTCGCATTGATCATGCCCGAGCCCTACTACGATCAAAGACAATACTGGTTCAGAATTGACAAGTATGCTTCAACTGAGTACCGGTATGCGCTCGGAAAATCATACTTAGAAATCATACTACTGTCACGGATGTCGCGCCATACAGGATCCCGAGATATTTGCACGTGCCCCATATCTCATCGGGAATGGCTATGCCCACTCGTGCATCGGATGTGCTCATATGGATGCACTCAAGTCTCAAGGCCACCTTACGGACACCGCCGGACTTGTCGAATGGCGAAGGTATGGTATAGCCTAGCCTCGGCAATGTTTGCGCACGACAATGCTCTGCAGTTCGTCAATCCGTGTGAAGACATGGTTGCTTTCCTGAAAGCATGTGCTCCGATTGCCTACACCGACTACGGCAAAGCGATATCTCACTTTGGCGGTCTTCGCATTGCTCCTTCTCAAGCAATCGAATACGCTGGATGTGGAAGGGCAAAACAACTTGCATGGGACAGGGCATATGATGAAGGTGGTAACTTGTGCTACATCTGCTACTATGATGCGGGCAACTCTGTCTATGCTGGAATTATGAAATCTATCCTGACTCCTGAAGACCGTCGCGAGCTGTACAATGGCGCCGCGAACCCTCGTGAGGAACTGCTTGGAGACACCTTGGAACTGGCGCTGGGAGTGCTGACCATGGCAATTCGGTATCCGAATCACTTTACCAACTGGGGTGGAGCTGAAGGTGCCAACGCCTGTGTGCGGGGCATCGAGCGATCTGTATGGCGTTACGCCGCAGCAGAGGCCATTGAATTGCTTACGGCTGATCAGCCACCAAGACGTGATGAGAACATCGCAGCCTACATCCAGAATCTCACGCAAGGACTGGAGGTCGACTTTGAGGCCGTGGAGGATGGCGACCGAGACATTCGGTATGAACAACCCAATGAGGAGGTTTCAGCAGCCCCGCCTATGCCGACAGAACCAGCACCGGAAGAAATTGCTCAGCCTGAAGAGGAGACCGAAGCTGACGTCCTCGCCGCAGGAATTCGTCAAGGGATTCAAGAGCAAGTTATCGACATGATTAACTTCCTTGAAGAAGGTAAGTTTCCACTTGCTGGCAGCGAGCATACGTTTTGCGTGGCTTGCGGAAGCAACCGGCATACTCTGCGTGATTGCCACACTGACTGGAGACCTATCTTGACGAGCTTGCAGCATATGCGGAGAGTTATTCAGACCTACCCAGACTCTCAACGGCTTTCTGCTCCACGAACGGGTGAAAGCACCAATGCTGAAGCATCTGATGCTGATGTATCCATGGAAGCAGAAGCCGGCAGCGTGGCTTCCTCTACTACCAGGCGACCCAAAGCCAAGGCGAGACCCCGGCAGCCCACCATTCAGGCGGACGTGATGCTTATCAGGTACGACAACCCTCGCGACCTTGCGGTCGATGTTGCTCGCAGAAGAGGCAAGTTCCTGGTATGCGCCGTGGAAATTTCCGAGACGGGACTTGAAAGTCAGGATGCAGTGGGTAAGCTGATCGAAGAGACAGGGGACGTTCGGGACAGACAACTACCCCAACGGGGAGATATTCCAAGATTCGCTGTGGATGTCGAGAACCACCGCTATGTCAATGCAGGGTATTCGTGTACATCTGACCACCTACGGTGGATCTCGTCAGGATGCAAGGGAGGATTACAGACAGCGGTAACATCATTGTGAACCGCCCTGTGCCCATCGCCCTCGTGAAGGAGATCTGGTTTTGCATTCCGAAGGACAACAGCGCAAGAGGATTCGACTACATCGAGAAGATCATGGACAGTGACCTTGAGGATGAACTGGTTCTTGAGTGTCAGGCTTCGCCTATACTCCACGAATTCAGGCGGACAAGAACACCTGCTCGCTTGATGCAATTGCTTTGCGAGATGCCTTCAGGCCCACACAACGCCGAGAAGGAACGGCTACTTCGTGACCTCGCATCAGCTATTGACTATACAGCGGAAGATGCTCGGCTTCTACACTACATGAAGGAAGCAGCTGTATTCATGATCAAACGGACTCACCCCGGTGATCTGGTTATGGACAACGCTGGTAGTCCAGTGCGCATGCGACTATGTCCTGCTTGCTATCATCTTACTCCATCATGTTTGTCGAGGTGCTCCACATGTTTTTTCTCCCACTGCGAGCTGGCCTTTCGCATGGTGGAGGTTAGTCTTGGCATCGCGATGTTTGGCGCCGCTTCCTCCTCTCTGTGTTTCTGGGCGATTGCTCGTCTTGCATGTATCTCTGCTTGCAAGGACACAAACTCTGGTACCGAGCCAGAACATGTCCCCATCAGGGCGAACCACGCGCCGGAAAAATTCGGAATGCCTTTGCCTACGCAGCCTGGTCCTGCATTGAGGCCAGCCCTCGACCCGACGCTTAGTCAGCAGAGCGTCCGGGCTGCGGCTCATCACATGAGCCTGTCCTCCCTGCTAGCGGCGATGCTTGCGCTGCAGATGATGGTGACGGCTCTGAGGCGCTGGGGCGGGGTGTGCTTTCTGTCCTAGTCGTTAAGGCAAGGCTTCGTTAAGACGTTCTTGTCAGGTTCCTTTGACCTTCAAGAACCTCGCATCTGAGCAGGACTTCTTCAACCAAGGCCTCGGCGCACGCGGTGCCATGATAATCCCCAAGCAAGAGTCCGGCACACAGCTTCAAGATCGTCGCCTGTTGCAGAAAGCTCTGCTCACTGGCAAAGGCAAGGTTTGGCTGATTTGGCTCTAGACGGACGCATGCTTGTTCTTATACGAAGCGTGCGCCAGCAAAGATTCTTGCCCAGGCTCCATGAAGATCCGAGAGCTGGTCAACATCTACAGTAAGGAGATCACAGACCCTACAGTTAAGAAGGGGAAGAGACTCGTAACCGGCGTGCCCATGCGCCGAATCGGCAACGCATTCGCGCTACTGTCGGCTAAGCGCCTGTCCGGCAGTCTATCATGCTCATATCTGACTTGAGATTTCGTACATATGTGTGCGTCTGCGCTGTTGTGAGCTGCTATATGAACTCTGTCAGGTGACGGACGTCATTGCTGCGGCTGTTGCAGCCTATCCTCGTTTGTTTCGGTGGGCTGATGAGGGACGCACCGGCTTTGTCATGCTCGGCTGGACGGAAAGGCCGCGCAACCAGGTTTTGTTTGCGCCGCCGGCGTGGCAGCAGCGCCGCAGACGGAGGAGGAGCCAGGAGACGTTACGCCTCCTGCCGGCCATGCGCGGGCGGATGACTAGTTGACGGAAGACTGCATGATCGATGGCATGAGCTGGCAGTTTAGGGTGTGGATCTCTCTGTACACTACAAACAGTTTCGTCGTCTGACAGCAGTGCATGAACCGGGACAGTGCAGCAGAGCAAGTTCTCGACGAAGTAAGACGCGAATCTAAGTGCCTCAACTTTGGGATTCTTGTGCAAAGCATTCCTCTGGTTTTCTGAGTATTTTTCGATGGCATCATACTCTTGGACGCAAGCTTACGAGATCCTGGACCACGTGCAATTTGGTGCGCCCTGTCCCAACAAATTGGCGATGCCACTCTGCAACAACGCACGTAGCTGCTGACTGTGTGCCCGAAGCGCGCCTTGTCGGCCAGCCATCGATGTGGCATGTGGCTGAGCGCTGTCTGAGCCGAAAAAGCTGCGTGCAGCACCAGTTCCTTCGGTGACTTGAATAGTGCATTGTGACCCAGCAAGCGGTGTCCTATATGGCGTCCACAACCTTGTCTCAGCTAAAATTTAGGGATTCTTGCCCAGGCTCCATCAAGACCCTCGACCTTTGCAGCCAAGAAGCAACGATGGAGTGCGACCGGTGGAAGCCGATGTTCGTGCTGCTTAATGTCCAGTGCTCGGCCGACAGTCTATTTTGCTTCCTTTCCGAGTTAGCACGCTCTCGCTGATTTGTGTGCGATTCCACATGAATTCAGGTCCCGGATGTCGCGGTTGCCACCCCTGCAGTTTATCCTACGTGCACTGACCTTGTCATGATCGGCTGGAACAACAGAGCGTAGCCAAGGTCGTGCCAGGCCTGTATAACGATTATGCGCGCACCTCGTTTGAACGGCTCCGCGACAGCAAGGGTTTTCCATTGCAGGACATGTTCATACTTCTGTTCATTGATGGTGGAGGCAGAGGCGACTCCGAACGCTGCCTACATGAGATTATAGGTCAGATCAGTGAGCGGTGTGCCCCAGATGCAACTGCTGGCCCCGGTGCCGCTGCCGCAAGAGCACCATAGCTGGAGGAGCGTCCAAGTTCTGTCACAACCCCTGGGCGGCCACAAGAATAAGTTCCTGTCCAACAGTTTGAACGGCTCCGTACACTAAGGGCTTTGCAAATTCGACAGGAGTGCATGGAGTCAGGACAATTAAAGCCTGCGGGGCGCAACGAAGCAGGGCAAGGTGAGGACGCGTAGGAGAAACGTATAAGTGCTTGTTGTGGAAAGCACCAATATGGGTCTTCCAGGACTATGTTCATCAGTATCGGCGTTGCATTCTTGGCAGCAAGCTGGACCACAAGACCCAGTGAAATTGGTGTATCGTTTCGCTCTGCAGCAATGCGCAGACCTGCTACCACGCGTTGTAAGCTGGCTTGGTCAGCCAGCCAAGCTGTCGATGTGATGCGAGTTTCTGAGTTTTCACGAAGTCATACGCGCTCCATCAGGCCACGGCTCTATCCTCCGAGGCCTCGCTTCAGCAGGGTTGTGCTCGTGTCCTCCTAGTGTTGGAATGGGCGGCCCCTGCGACCAGGGCTCGATCCAAAGCAACAGGTCATGACCTGTGCAACTTGCTACTGGGGCGTGCAAGACTTCTGTCCGGAGTTGTCTGCCAAGACGGTGTAGGGTTGCCTTTTCAGCTCCAAATCCGGACCGTGGCTCTGCAACAAAAAGAGCCTTCGGTTGATCGATCTTTTGCTGGTTCTCGTGGCGACAGTGGTTGCATCTGCTTCCGTGATGGCCGATGGAAGGGAGACCGTCGAGAGCATTCCGCTGTTCGCAGACCCAACGATATCAGGGGTGATCGCGCTTCCCGCGGCCCACTGCCCCAAGCCCGCTGCCGCACGGGCAACGGCCCGGGGCCCACGGCCGCCGCACGCGGTCCCGCGTCAACACGAAGAACAACATCTATATATATATATATAGATTCGTATAGAGATATAGATATATACGTGTATATGTGTATATATATATATATATACCATATGTACATATATATATATGTATATATATATATATATCATGTATCCCCATACATCTTAAATGCATCCCCTCATTTCGCGATTGCGGTTCATCAAATATCTCGCCGTTGATGTCTGAAACACGCCCCCTCATTTGGCGATTCCGGTTCATCACAGCCTTTAAACAAGCCCCCTCATTCGGCGATTCCGGTTCGTCATAAATCTTGCGTTTGCCCCCTCGGTTCATCATATGTCTTCAACAGACCCCCTCATTTGGCGATTCCGGTTCATCATGAATTTTACACACGCCTTTGGCGCGTTCGGCACATCATGCCCCCGCATTTGGCGAATTCTGCCCCGCCCCTTCTTTGGCGAATCCGGTTCATTGGCTATACATGTATACATATATATATATATGTACATATATGTATATATCCCTGTTCTTCCTCGACCACAGTTTCTGCGGTCCTCGCGCTTCGACCCCAAAGTACTTTCGAGCGACCCCATTTTACTTCCGCGCGACCCCATTCACTTGTAAGCTTTGCGAGGCCACAAATGTGTTCGTCATGCTTACTTGGGACCCCTGCTCTGGCGATTTCGGTTCATCTTATGTTTGAAACACACCCCCTCGTTTGGCGATTCCGGCTCATCACAGCTTTTTCAACACGATTCCGGTTCATCATAAATTTTAAGCATGCCCTCGCAGTTACTCATATATCTTACACATGCCCCCTGCTTTGGCCATTCCGGTTCATCATAAATCTTCAACACGTCCCCTCCTTAGCGATTCCAGTCATCATATGTCGTATACACGCCCCCTCATTTGGCGAATCCGGTTCGTCATAAATCTTACATTTGCACCCCCTCGGTTCATCGTATGTCTTGAACAGGCCCCCTCAGTTGGCGATTCCGGTTCATCATGAATCTTAAACGCGCCTCCTCCTTTATGACACGCCCCCTCATGTACGTGGCGTTTCCGGCTCAGCATCGATCCTCAACATGCCCCCTCCTTTGGCGATCCCGGCTTTCGGCCCGTATTAGTTTAAAAAAACCACGAAAAAGTAGCACTGAACCAAAAGGACCAAGGCTTTAGGGGTTAAGGGCTCAGGGCTTAGGGCTGTAGGGCTTTAGGACTTAAGGCTTTGGGTTTCAGGCTTTTAGGCTTGCGTGAAGCTAGCTGTTGTGTCTGGGGCTTTTGGGGCTTCGGGGTTTGGGGCTTCAGGGGCAAGGGCTTCGAGCTTAGGGCTTTCCAGCTTATTAGGGCTTCGGGCCTCGAGGCTATCGGCTGCCTGACACCCGGATGCCCAACCCCCCCCCCCCCCTAATATTAAAACCTCGGCCCGGATTGGGGTTTTTCATATTACCGGAGGAGGGAGGGCCCTTTATTGTTAGGGGGAAAGGATTATGTCTTAAACAGCCCCCTCATGTGGCGATTTGGCTGATTGGGCATGGAAGGCTCGGCACGCACATCGGCACGCACGTCCTTGCATTTCGGCAATCCTATATATACCCGGTTGATTATATGGGTCTTAAACACGTCCCGCGTCCCGCGCCCGTGTCCCGCGTCCCGCGCGCCTCCGCGGCAAAAAACAACCTATACCCCTGTACTGCTGATGGCTCACATGCAAAAGTGCCGAACATGTTGCAACCCAAGAATTGTTACCCTCCGAGAACTCGACATGTCCCGCTGCGCAGAAATCTATGATCTCAGGCATGCTGCCAGATCAGCCGCGTTCCAGTCTCCATATACCCTCTGATGACGGCCAACGACCCTCTTGATGCAAAGGGCGGTGTTGGTTTGACGCCAGGGCCTAGCATTCCTGGAGACCATACACGACACCTAACAGTCATGCTCCAAGCCCATGGGACAGCCCATTGAAAGGACAAGAGGGACTTTGACACGGACATGGCAGAAGCTTGGGAAGGCCGGACCTTGCCCGCGGTCCGAAGCAGTTTCCGAAACCATGAAAAACGCACGGTTTAATGACAACGCCGGTACACAACAACTAGTAGAGGACCAATCAAAGGTGCAGAAACCTGTGCCACACCATGCATCGCCGTGCTCAGGGTTACTAGACTCGGGTTTGTTAGCCCCAAAGCCCAATCAGGAAACGAGCTGCAACAACATGCTCACAGTACCAATGCCGGTGCTTACGTGAGACGTGAAGTGCATCATCTGTTGCAAGGTTGAAGGTTCAATGAATCCCATGACTTCTGAAGCTTGCTTACCTTGATTACCTCCGTTATCCCAACTTCCATCAGTTGCCCAGCTGGAACTCTTCAAGCTGAGCACTCTTAACTCTGAGATCATCCAATCGGCCATTCCGGCGCAGGTGTCTACTGCCCAAGTGCGAGCAAGAACGGCCGTGTGGACTTCACTCAGACGAGGAGTGCCCTCAGCCCAAACCTTGCTGCAGAGCACTGCTGGCACCTCGATCCCTACAGGCCCTACACACCACACGTGCTGCAATTGTCCGACGTCTCTTGTCTGAGGAGCTTCAAACCAGGACGAACTGCGTCAGGCACTTTGACTTATGAGCCTCGTCGGCACTGTTCGGGGTTCGTATCTTCGGATGAGCAAGGGGTGCATGGTGTGTCTTTGAATCGGATTCCTTGCGCCTCTCTGCTCTTTCCCCGCCCTCAGGTAGTTAGATTTTTAAGACAGCCGCTACCAGGAGACAGGACAGGAAAGAGGCAAGCGGGCAAGCCATTGACCGACTCATCCTCGACGTCAGGAGGGTTTGGACTGTGCCGGGCTCTGACTGCGCAAGCCGTCGCGATCTCGAGCACCGGCTCGGCGGGAGCACATCTTCTGTCGGTGCTTCCCACTTGACGAGGTACACCCTTCGCGCGTTTTTCGCGCTTACGGGCCTTAAGCGCCGGCCCCCTGTCTTGCAGGTCTGTCACGACGATGCACTGGGGGCGGAGGAACGAGCTTGACCTCCCCATCTACCCCAGCCATCTGTAGTTTGTGCACGTGTGAATTGTGAAGTATCATGTTGTCTGACGGATTATGGCACAAGTGCTCTAACAGGAAAAAGCGTAGTCGCCTTGCGCTTCATGGTATAACCTGTTAACACTTATACGGACATTTACAATCAGTGNGGTTATCAGCCGTATTGCACGGCTTGGCTTCGACTGGTACAGTATTATCAGTGCATGAGTGAATCGTCGGAACTCGTCCCAGAAATGGATTTGACAGCGCAGAATCCTGCCGTGCAGCCGGCTTAGCATTCCCTGCACCGTCCTCAGTGCAACAGTTTAACGTCTTTGCACCGCAATACAGTGTTGAACTTCACATCGCTCAAGTGCGTACGGAAATCAGGGAACTGGAAGACCATGCGGAACGAAGACACAAGCAGCATCTTTTAACCTTCCAAGAGGCAGCAGCAGTTGGACTAGCCAATATGGAAGAGAGAGCCGAAAAGAATCACTTGGAGGCTATGGCTGAACTTCAAAGGGCATTAGCTACAAGTGAATACAGAGCGGCCAATCGCGAAAACACTCTCCTAGCTGAAATGTCTGTACTGCAGCAGCAGGCCCGNAGCTTGCCGAAATGAGCGCAAAGCACATATCTGACGCACTTGATCAACACCTAGCGGAATCTCGATTTGCGGAAGACCTCAGGGAGCAGGCCCATCAACATGTGGAGCAATCCCAGCAAATAATGGTGGAACAGTTCCAAGCGCACTTTGCTGCTTACGAAGTAAGACAGAAGCAAGTGTTTGACGAAAAGTTTAGTGAACTCAGGGATCAAAATGATGAGCTTCAAGAGAAGCTCGAC
>BGNK01003930.1:2019-25421 GCA_003297005.1 Symbiodinium sp. clade A Y106
AAACTTTCCGGTGTTATGTCTGTGCACTACACAACATATATATGTAGGATTTAGCTAGGGATTTTATATTGTATATATAAACGGCTAGCAAAATAGACCCTAAAGGTGTCGGGCTCATATATATATATATACATATACACATATATACACATATATACACATATATATACATGTATATATGCTGTACGCATTTACATACTGGCCGTACAGCTGCGCATGCGTGCGTCAATTCCTGCATGTAAATACCCCGTGGAATCTTCCTTCAATCATCTGGCCCCTAACATGCCTTGATGGGCACAAAGCTTGGGCTAAAGGGCCGACGGATTTTTGTGCTTTTTGACCTTTAGCATTTTAGGGTTTCAGGGTTTTGTAGGGTTTTAGGGTTTCAGGGTCGAAAGTTTCAGTTTCTATACTTGTTCTTGTTGAAGATATCTGTATCGGTTGAGTTTCTGTGCTTTTACTTGTTGAAGATTAGTCTATCCACTTTATACCTCCAGTCTTGCTATGACAAATATAGAGGTCGGAATAACTAGATTAACTAGCACTCGTAAGCCTTGGTAGCTCTTCAGCCTTGTGTAGCTTTTCATGTAGTACTTGTTACTACGCTCTACCTTAAAACCCTGTTTCAATCGTAGAGGTTCCTACTTGATATCCCTAAGTTCCTTACCCCAAGCCACGAAACCATAAACCCCAAACAGCCCCAAACCCTAGACCGCCGGCCTTATAAGATCTACAAACCCATATCCTGATGAAACCTTATCAAATTTAACCCTAAACCCAAAACGAGTTTTAAACCCTGAACCCTAAACCCTAAACCCCAAAGCCCTAAACCCTAGGTCAGGGACGCCACCGCCGCCTCCTCCTCCACCGTTTTTGCCGCCTCCTCCGCGGCGCTCGGCGCCGTGGCCGTGGGCGCCGGCCGTGCGCGATCCTCGCGCGCCGCCAGGTCTGCCCCTTGTTTTTTCTGACATAAGTGTAGGTGCGAATAGGAGGACAAGTAAAGATAATCTTTAAATATGTAAATTTTTGCAGTTCATGCTTGAACGTCATGAGGGTGTTGGAGTTCTGGTGGCTTAGGATTTCGGAGCTCAGGGTTTTTGGAGGCTTCGTGTTTCGGGGGGCTCAGGGTTTTTCAGGGTTTGGAGTTTCGGTGTGTTGGGCTTGGACTTCATTTTTTGATAGTAGCTCGGTATCAGAAATTCGCTCATGTCGGTCGACAGTAACCTTCGTTGCTGTGCCGTCCTGGACTGAGCTCATGTAATCGGCATAGGGCGCCGCTAGCATGGCCTCTTGATGCCTCTTGTAGACCTAACCCAACGGATCCGAAAGAAGCCATTCATATATCTGCCCTAGGCCCTAAACCCCTAAACCCTTAGCCATATCCGACCAAGTTAGCGCTATGACACCTTGAAACCTAGGCCCCAAGCCCTGGATAATGCACTTTATAGTGACCCGGATAGTAGCTTGTAACGCAACACCCATTTTCGTAACCCTAATAGCCTCAGCGTACCTTTCTGACTATCGTAGCCTTTCTGGTAACGATAGAACCGTTATACGCACCCTTACAGAACCTTGTAACCATCCGGCAGCAGCCCGATGAAGGAGGAGTTGGGCCAAGGGCCGCAACCTTGTGGGCACCAACACTAAGGACCCAAAGAGTTTGTTCTCCCTGACGGTTGTTGGTTCAGGGCCGAGTAGGAGAGAACGATTCAGGTCTTCATGGTCTTCGTGAGTCTTACGACTCTATGAGTCCAAGACGGAGGATTCCACAGACTTAAGATAGAGGCCCGAATTGTCCCGAGCAGTGCCTCCTTACAGTCACTATCCCGAAGCCCTATTCAAGTTGCTAAGGCCGCTGCAATAGGGTTTCACCTTTCCGGTGTTTAATCATCTCGAGATTCGAACTTTCAGGCTCTGAGGGGCAGATAGCAACGGGTTTAGGGTCTAGCGTTCACTTGGGACTTAAGGTGCTTCTTTACCGCTAACGGCACCCCAACATGACCCCCAAAATTAGAAAAATCCCTATTACCAGCACCCCTATCCTAAACCCTAAAACACTAAACCCTAAACCCTAAACCCCAAACCCTAAAGCCCTAAAGCCTAAACCCTAAAACCCTAGCTTCCCAAAAAGGAACTGGGGCCGAATCGAACGGACGTCCTAAGCGTCTGGGGTTCTTCAGGAGACGTCCAACGAGTCGCCGGAAGACAAGAGGCTCTTCTTTTTTTACCACTACTACTACTACTACTACTACTACTACTACTACTAAACTACTACTACTACTACTACGGATAATTGTTATCGTTATCATTGCCATTAAATTCAGCATTAATGCTTTTACGGTCATTATCATTCTTGCTCGTTTTCATTTTATTAGTATCAGTTCGTTTGTATGTATTGTTGTTATTCTTAGTCTGCTGGGGTGGAGTGGGTGGAGTTGGGTGTTTTTGAGTTTTTCTTCGTGGGGGGGACGGGGGGGGTTTGGGAATGGAAACTATAGGTAGGCCTTGGGAACGGGGAGCCGCGGGGTGGAGGGCCTCTACAGTTCGGGCTCTTCAGGTTCAACGATTTCGTTGGGGTTTGGAGTTTAGGGCGGGTTGTCGAGGAACAGGCTTGTGAGACGGGCTCGGGGACTGCACGCAGAGGTCTCAGAGCAAGCTAACCTGAATGGACTATGGAAACTATTATTGGGGATTATATAGGGACTACTATAGGGATCCATTCCCCATTCCCTACTAAGCACCAGGGAACCATTCCCAAATCAGAAAACCATCCGGCCCTGAGCCCTTTTAGGGTTAACGGTTTAGAGTTACCAAATCTTCATAGACTCGCTTTACCAAGCCACTTGGATCAGATTCTTCCAGACCACCCCTCCAACCACGTCGGGAACCCGAAACTCTCAGCCCTAAATCCTAGTTAAATTCCAAAGACCCCTGTAAAGGACACCTGTTTCATTGCGAAAACCCTTAACAAAAACCCTAAACCCTAAACTAATCAAAGCCTCGAGCCCTGCAGTTCCCTTCTGGTGCCCTTAACAGGAAGGGGACTCTATACTAATTTCAAAAAAAAAGCTTGAACAGGATATCCATCCTCGGCTCTACAGGCAGCCCGGTGCCCCAGAGGGACTTCCCAACTCGAAGTTTCCTTAAACTTATTTGGGAGTTTCCGAAAATTAGGGGTACCTTATTTTGGGGTCCTTATAATAAGGATCCTACTATTTAGGGTACCATATTAGGGTCCCATATTTTCGGAAACTCCCATTTGTGCGAGATGAGAGCAGAAGCCTTTGTGGTGCAGATGTGTAGTTTTGGTCCCATGTCGGACCGGAAGGGCGGATTCAGAGAACCCTCCGCACGTTGGGCCGTGGCTTTTCTTTCGACTGGCCAGTGTTTAGGAAAGTTCTGCAGAGCCTCGAACCCTAAATGCTAAGAAGTAGGGTTTTTCAGTCAAGGTTCGCCCAGCCGCCCTTCTGTTCTGAATCCTTGGGGCAGGTTGAGGGCTTGACACGGCACGAGGCCTGAGAATATTGGGGCCGCAACAGTCAGAGCCTGGTTTTTGGGGGTAGATTACATTATACCTATAATCCACGCCCTAAGGCAACGTATACGTGATTCTTTAGGCTTCCATACTATCCCACCTGGAGTTTGCAACTCATTCCCGGGAGCCAGAGATAGATGCTCTCTTCAGGGCCTTTAGGGCTTCCCCGTCAGAAGACTTAAGGGGCAGGGTTGAAGCTTCTTGGGTTCAGGATTTTAATGATTTCGAGTTTATGGTTTTAGCTTTGTCGTCTTTGGGAAGGGCCCCCTTTGTCACCCATGAGCCGGGGCAAAGGGTGGGCACTCTGAACACCTTCTGGGTATCAGTAACCATTGACACTGTTCATGACACTAGCTCAAATAGACGCCCGGATAAAAACCCTAACAGAAAAAAATGTATTGGAGCCCGTTTAGACCCTAAGCCCTAGACCCTAAAACCCTGAAGCCCTAACCCGCAAAAAGAACCTTGAACCTTAAACCCTAAAGCCCTTATGCCCTAAACTCTAAACCCTAAGCCCAACACCCTAAGGCATCGGGACGCAGACCCTGGACATCTGTCGGCAGTTTCCCGGCAAGTTCAAGCCGGTGGCTCTGGCAGCAGGCGCGGAGGATCTACCCGGAATCCCACTGTCAAGCTTAAAGCGCTCTTGGGTTTTAGGGGTTTTCCGCAAATCCTAAACCCTGAACCCTGAACCCTAAACCCTAAACCCTAAACCCCAAAACCCTAAACCTTAAAACCCCTAAACCCCTAAACCCCTTAACCCCAACCACCCTCTAGGGCTTTCGGACTTTCATGGGTTGTTTGGGAAACCCGAAACCCGAAGCTCTCTGCGGTTTTAGGGTCTTCGGGGTTATTTAGGGAGTTTCCTCGATTCAGGGACTGTTTAGGGTGTAGGGTTTAAGGGTTTAGGGTTTAGGGTTTTTGTTGAATGGTTCCTTCAAGGGTTTCGATATGGGAGTTTCCGAAAATAGGGGACCCCACTATAGCACCCTAAATAGTAAGATCCTTATTGTAAGGATCCCCAAACAAGGTACCCCTAATGTTCGGAGACTCTCATTTGGGAAATGCTAAAGCCCGAACTTTTTTTGGGTGGTTTAGGGTTTTGAGGCTGGCCCGAAAACCCTAGGGCTTAGGGTTGGGGGTTTAAGGTTTGGGGGTTAGGGTCTCGGGTTTTGGATTTAGGGTTCAGGGTTACTCAACGCCGAAAACATTACACCCATAATATTCTACCTATATAAAAGTCCTATAAGGTCTTATCTACGGTTTTGGAGCTTTAGGACTTCAGTTTTTTGAAATTCAGGGTTTCCAGTTTGTGTTTGGTATAGGGTTCGGGGGGAAGGTTTGGGGTGTCGGATGAAAGTTTTTAGGGTTTACAGCTGGCGTGTATGAGGTTCGGGGTGTAGGGTCATTTTTGTTGTGTTCAGTTATTTAGGGTTTACTAGCTTTAGGCAGGCTCTTACCGTCGCGTGGGAAGAACTTTTTGTTTCTTGTTTTCTCTTCGAGATTTGTCGTCAAAGAACTGTTGGCTTCCCTGAGTTCCCTGGATTCGTCGGCCACTCAGAGTCTTGACACCTTGTGTCACACAAGATTCGAGTAGAAAGTCCACCAGTACCCTAGTCTACTCGTTCAGGCTTCTATACTGACACGGCAGCTTGCTTTCAGTCTCTTTTGTGCGGCACAATGTCGGAGCCACCCAAGAAGAAGGGGGGAAAAGGTGCTCGCCGCGACAATTACAGGGCGAAGCAGACTGGGCTGCAGGCTGTGCGCGATGGCCAGCCGTCTTCATCTTCAGCGTCTCTGCTTCCGCTGAGCAACAAGGTTTCGTCATCAGTGCCAGAGGCGAAAGCGAACCAAACAGCTTCGTCAGTGTCACCGCTGAAGCTCCATCTCTTGAGAAGATTCCAGGGTCTCCAGGTAGAAGTGCGATGTTCTTGCGTTACAGCCCGCAACAATTTGAAACCCCAATGCCCTAAACCAGAAGAGCGACCCTAGATGCCAAACCCATAGACGAGCCTCCAGGAAAGAATGTGGAGCTACTCTTGGAGCAGATCAAAGAGTCACCGGCCACAGATGAAGGTTTGAGGCTTAGGGTCTAAAGCTAGGGCTACGTTAGTTAGGGGTCCGTATGGTCAGAATCTGACTAAACCCGAAAGTCTTAACCCTTCATTCTTAATATTTGATGTACCAGTCATGTACGAGTACCATTGCTTTTTGACACTGACGTTCGCATTCGCATTATCTGTACTCCAGTTTTTGTGTGATTCGGAGTATGGCGTGTACTAACTCACTCTGGGAAAGGGAGGGCATCTCACGGCACATTCAGCATGGGGAAGAAGCATGACCCGCGGCTGTGCCGATACCCCTTAGTTCAGGAATACTCCTAAATAATATAATTATTATTTAAGGGAGATTCCTTAATCAAGGGGCTTTGATTTGAGGAATATTCGTTAATTCAGCGGCTTTGGAGTCGAGGACAAGGCTTGAACGCTCCGGGCCCTACGCCGTGCGGTCGACCCCCACCATCGAGACCTCCATCGTCATTCGTCATTCGGGTTTGAGGGTTTAGGGTTTAGGGTTTAGGGTTTTGGGTATGGGAGGGTGAGTTCAGCGTCCTTGCAGAGCTTGAGCGGGCGTACGAGTCGACGTCTAGGATGACGATCGTTATTGTTAGAGTTACTATCTGTGCTGACAGTAGCACCGCAGGCGCTGATGGTCAGGGTTTCGGGCTTAGGATTTGGGGTTTAGGGTGTCGCCCTGCTTTTGTTGTGATTGATCATTGACGGCCGGCATTGTGACCATGACGCTCCGGCGGTTTCGGAGCTTAGGCTCTAAAGCGAAAGCCTGAATAATTTCCAATTTGGACCAATAGCATTCCTTGGGGCTCCTTATGATCACTGTTTTGCCAAAACACTCCCCCGAACCCTTATTCAAATTACGGGACCGCTTATCATAGTTGCTTCTGTTTATACTAAATTATGCACCAAAACCCTGCTTCCATGATTAAGGCCTGTGTATTTGGGGCTGTTAGCCTGGTCTTATCGTCTTGGCGATTGAGGTGTAGGGTGTCGGGGTTCGGATCATTGGGGGCTGGGGTTGAAGGTTTAGGGTTTCGGATTGAGGGTTTAGATTTTTGTTTAGGGTTTAGGTGTTTGGTTGTAGCTTCAGGTTCAGCATGTTTTGTTGGAAGGACCATGCCAGGAAGGCTTGAGGTGTTGGGTCTTCCAAGGCTCCTACATGCATCCGGGGCACTGCACCCAAGCCGCTAACTCCACACCATACCAAAGTCAGTTTCACATCACCATTGCCATCATCATCATCATCATCATCATCATCATCATCATGGTCATCATCGTCCATCATAGCCGTCATCATGAGGTGATGATCGTCGTTCTCGTTGTCATCATCATCCGTTTTTTCCCTCACCCTCTTGGTCGTCATCAGTAACCTCCTCTTCAGCCTGCTTGTCTTCGTCGTCACCATCAGAATTCCGAGGTTCAAGCCGCAGATGATTGCGTGCGACGAGCTGCGACCTCAGGGACGGTTCTGTGCCGTGGCTTCCAATGAAAAGTGTTCGGAGTGCTGCGGCTTGAGTACTTAGGATTTAGAAACCCACGGATTAGGGCTAGGATTTGAGCCAGTTGCGACAAGGATTTTTTTTATTTTGCATCACAGAGAGGTAGAGGGAGAGAGAGAGAGAGAGACAGAAAACAACAACAAAAGAGAGATATCCAGCCACAAAACAGGAAAAGAGAGGACTGGGCCTGTCGGTCCGTCGATATCTTAGCTTCAGTCTTCACGCCCAAATCTTCGACTGGCCGCAGACGCCTCGGTCTATAATACGAATGAAGGCCCAAGGTTTCTTAATCAGGTTCCTACATTACTCAACTTACAAACCCGCCCTGAATGCGGAAGTTTAGCCGTATACCCGTCAAGCGGCAACCCTAGATCTCTTGTAGCGATGCTTGCAGAAAACGCTTCTGGTAGTAAACTTGGAGGAACCAGTACAGACGCGATGCAACACGCAGACATGCAATACCCTCAACCCTTGTCGGATCTGAAGACGGCTCGAACTGGGGATAAAGACGGTTTTGGTGTTGGGTTCCTAATGTTATATGACTCGGAATAAATATTGATGGTATGCGGATACAGCCGAGTCATACTTCAATATGCCACAAAACCCCGTTCTTGTTGTTTAGGCTTTATGTTGCCTTACTTGAGGGGCATGAAGAGCATGATGTTTCGCCTTTCGGGCAGCGTCTTTGCTAAACCCCCCCCCCCATTAACCCCACGTGCCCTAAGCCCTATATGCCGTACAAACCCTAAGCCTTTTTTGCCCTACACCCGTAAAGCCTGATAAACTCCCAAAAACCTAAACCCAATACACCCGACACCCTTTCAGCCTTATAACCCCCCCCAAAACCCCAAACCCTATATGCCGTTAACCCTAGAAGCCCCAAACTCTAAACCCTTCCCCCCAAAAAATCTTAACTCTATATACTTTTTGCCCTATAAACTCCCATAAAACCCGACAGCTCAGGTCGAAGCTCGATGAGCTGAAGAAGGGCGTTGAGGCTTTGGGCATCGACGGCTACGACCCGGTGCGCCCGATCGTGGGGTTAGGAGGTCTAGGGTTTAGGGTTGAAGGGTTGAGGGTATAGGGTTTTGGGTTTAGGGGTTTAGGGGTTTAGGGTTTAGGGGTTTAGGGTTTAGGGTTCAAGGGTTTAGGGTTGGGGTTAAGTCTTTTTCTTTGCATGTGGGGTGGCTCTCGAAGTTACGGTCGAATTTGGGGTTCTTACTAGCAGAGTGACGTACTCGTTGAGGTGTCCAACAAGGGATCTGAAGTTGGAGAACTACCCATCTGTCTTGTGGTGTGAGGTTTAAGGGTGTGAAGCTGTTGTAGGGTCTGGCAGGTGTGCATGTAGCAACACAAGAATCATGTCCCCGTGCGCACATGTGCAATCAATCAGGATATAAGTATATACATACATACATATACAAACACATATGTCGTATGTGTATATATATATATGTATGTATGTATACACAGTTACATACACCAAGTCTGCCTGCTTGCCTGCCTGGCTGGCTGTCTGTCTGTCTGCATTCATGTCTGCATGCAGGTAGGTAGGTCAGTAGGTGGGTAGGCATGTGGATAGTTGTCAAAATTATGGTCCCTTTTGGGGTACCCTAAATATTAGGTGCCGTACTATACTAGGGACCCAAAAAGGGACCATAATTTTGACAACCACGCATGTATGTATCCCATCAGCCATAGCAAGGGGCCCTAGTGTTTGAAGAACCTTCCATCGTTAAAGGGAGCGGGTTTTATGGTATCCCTGCAGCGCCCCTAGCTAGCCCCGTACAGAGCACATAGACAGAGACATCCGACTCCACCCCGAATGAAGGGGATTGGGTCGGAGACGATGGGTCTTCGGACCCCAGTTACGTGCATCCTGAATCGCCTAAAAACCCCAAACTCCTTAAACCCTAAAGCCCTAAACCCGAGGAGCTAGACCATGCTGGATAACACCCTTGAATCCTCTCCCCTAACCTAAAACCCTAAGCCCTAACCCCAAACCCGAAAGCGCTTAGTTGGAGCTCTGAAACCTTGGAAGATCAACTTGTTCAAGTAAGGTTACAGGTACTTTTCAGGGGTTATAGGTAATCGCCCTAATTACTAAGTTCCATGATCCTTTAAGTGGAGGTACTTCTCTCCGGCGCCGAGGGGCAAATCGAGGTGGCGAGACATCCGGACAGCAACGGGTCGGTTACCGGGGTTTTTGGATTTCTGGCCTTATGGGTTTTTATGAGGTTAGGGTGGAGTGTTTGCGGGTGCAAAATTTAAGCCCTAAGCTAAACCTGAAACTTCAAACTCTGGACCCCAAGCACTGCAGGACTGCAAGACCGTCGTCACCGGCATTGTGGGTTGTGCTGGGCACCTTTGGCGTGAAGTTAGTTCGTTTTCGGCAAATCCCAATTGCCCTTAGTTATGACAGCTTCCTTAACTGATGTGTCGCTTTTCATTATGATTTAAGAATCTTTATGAACTAGGTCTAGGGGTTTAGGATTGAATTAGAAAAGGGTCAGCGGCTCGGCTGTCAAGGGTTTAGGTTTCGGGGTTTCGTGGCTGAGTTCGTATAATAAGCTTAAAGTAGCGATTAGAGTTTAGTGACCCCCTCTGCAACAACTATATACAGGGTCCTTCGGTCGTCTTCGCGCATCTACCCCTGAGGCTAGATATAGGAGTTTCCGAAAATAGGGGACCCTAATACAGTACCCTAAATAGTAGGATCCTTCTTATAAGGGCCCTAGAATAAGGTACCCCTAATTTTCGGAAACCCCCATATAGATACAACTCTCCAGGGTCTTGGGCCTTCGCGTTGAGGGTTTCAGGGCTCGCTGAGAGGAATTCTTCAGCTGGCGGCATACACTTTGGTGGGCCTAGAAGCCTTCTTGTAATGCCTCTGCATTGTGGTCTCTATACAGTGTGGTATTTTGCATCCCTCTTTGTTTAGCCGTGGTCCCTACGTCGATGTCTATATGCCGAGTTGAAGACAACGTTGTGGGAAAGGTGAATCATGAGGGTGCGGCCTAGCATTTCCAGGAGCTTATGCTGGGCGTTGTGGAGGAAGCTGGCAGGCAGGTAAGTTGAGGTTCTCAAGACAGTATGCCTTTATGCCTCGTGACCCTGGAATGATGCGAAGCCTTAATGTTGGCCATGCACTTCCGAAATCAAAGACAAGTCCTGCTTCTGGAGCTGTTTATCCGACAACAGCCACCTGAGACGTGTCCTTATACAACGGACACCCGATGAGGGACCTGCTCAACAGTCTTGCATTCCCAACTCCGATCTATCCGGTGGGGTTTAAAAGGGTTTATCTCAATCCCCAAATATAAATACATTGTACCCTAAACCCTAAACCCTAAACCCTAAACCCCCAAATATAAATACATTGTAAAGATCTTATATACAGAAACCATAACAGGGAGTCCGAAGACTGTAGGGTTTAGGAGTTGGGGTGTCCGCGAACTCAGCGGGCCGACGATGATACGCCGCATCGTTAAGAGAGCCTCGAGAAGATAGAGGGCTCTGGACCTCCCTCCAAACGGCTGGGGTAGGGATTTGGGGTTTAAGGAGGTTTAAGGGGTTAGGGTTGAGGGATACTATGGTTTAGGGTTTATAGAGGTTTGGGGTCAAGGTTTTGAATGGGGTTCAGGGTTTCGTATGCCTTGTGGTCCCTCCTTATACTTATTGGTTCAGGTGATTAAGGTTAATGATTCACCCTGCAGTGCGGGGTGCCTTGGCGACCGCACTTGCAGAGTATCTTGTGGCCACCTTCATCCGCGCACCTCGAACAAACCTTGACGAAGTGTTTAGATCGACGGGTGCCTGACATGCCCTGGGCAAACCCTAAACCTCTACACTCTAATTTATGTCACCCTTAGACCCCATTCTAAACGCTAAACCCTAAACCTCTATAAACACTAAACCATTATATCCCTAAGCCATAGCATCCCGAAGCCCTACCACCCCGGAGTCTGCAGTCGAATGAGGTCTTCCTGAGCTTCTAAGCTTGAATCCTGAGTCTTCACATCTGAAGCCTTGAGTCCTGCAAGACCCTTCACAAACTTGAGCCGAAGCTGGCATTGATGAAGGATCTTCATGATCGCTAAGCCCAAAGGTTTAAGCAAAATATCCCTAAACCATAAAACCCCTCAGCCCTAAGCCCTCAACCCTTAGACCCGAAACCCCAACACCCCAAGCCCTAAACCCAAATCCCTAAACCCTAGACCCTAAACCCAAAGCCCAAAGTCCTAAGTTCCGAAACTCGAGCCAGGCTGATCCCCACCATCGAGGCGATTAAAGCGGGCAAGGACATTGCCTTGGCGAACAAGGAGCTAGGGGGTTTAGGGTTTATATAGGCTTTTAGGATTTAGGACCTACGGGGTTTAGGGTTTAGGTTTTTAGGATTTAGGGGCTTAGGGGTTTAGGGTTTAGGGCGACTGCCACTGCCATTGCCATGCGACTGCGCTGCCACTGCTGCTGCTTCTGCTCCTGATGCTCACGACGATGGAGGTGCTACTCCCATGCCTCCCTCCCCAATTCCTCCGGATGTTGTGTCACAAACTTACAGTCCAGGAGACGATCATTGCCGGAGGGCCAGTGATCGCGCCGCTGATTGAGGAGTACGGCGTGAGCATGCTGTCGGAAAGCTCAGATATGCACTGCGACCTTGCTCATGAATTTAGGTCTGTTGTATCCTCAGATTATTTTTCATTTGTGCTTCTCTGTTTGTGCAAATAAAGTTGTTGACTATCCTTGCATTGTTGCTGTCACTGTGGGTATGGCGGATCGAAGGAATGTTATGTCTGTCGTCGGCTGTCTTGAGATGGAGTGTTTCATTGAGGTTATTTGCGCTGCTCCAGGGTGGCCGTTTCTCAATTCAATGTTGGTATCCTAGGCCCTAACCAGTTCCATAGCAGCTGTGGGCGGAGCCCCCCGCGGCGGAGTGGATTCCTGAAAACTCTTCATGAGAAGCAGGGTCTCTTCAATCCCCCCTAAACCCTAAACCCTAAACCCTAAACTCTGCAGGGAGCTCAGCATGGCCCTGGTGGGAAAGCTTGCCAGGCTAGTGACCGCGCGCAGCCCGGCCGCAAGCGGGGGGAGATCCTGAAGACGATGGGCGCCCCCCTGTCGGAGGGTGTGCGTGCGGCCATGCGGTCCTGCGCGAAACACGCGATCGTCGTGGCGGGTTCTGCCGCCGTGAAAGCATGGAGGTTCCAGAAGGAACCGCCAGAGGACTGTCAGATCCTTTGCAGGGCGCTATGTCTCAATTGCGAGTTCCAGATGGTCTGAGCGCGCTCTGTGAACACCAACCCGCGGCTCTCCTCACGGAGAAGCCCAGAGATCCCAATACCCTTTAATTAAGGAATATACCTTAAATCATAATATTAAGGCCTCTAAAATTTAAGGTATATTTCTTAATTAACGGGTATTGGGTTCTCTGGGAGCTTGCGACACTGGATACGCCTTGGCTTTGTGGAGAGGATCGCCGGGCCGGAGAGGTTCGCCGTCCCCAGGTGCGAAGGCCGCTGCTGGGCCGGGCCCCGTGCAACCCACCAAAGGCCCTAATCCAGTTATTTGGGCGCTTATCTTACCTTTGGTTAGTAGGGAATGGAGGAATGGAGTACAATTATAACTACTATTACTACCATTCTTCCATTCCCTCCTAACCAACGGTAGGTTATCTGGCCTCCCAAACCACGCTGCCCAAGCTACATGCTGCCAAGTCTAACATGGCCGCCCAAGTTGTCATACGAGGCTTGATTTTCGGACCCCAACAGATCAGACACAATTTTGCTGCATGGTGTCAGCGACCTCCCTATCCCCCACCCGTGAGTGGGACTTCCTCAGGTTCTTGGTTTCCTGCAAGAAGCCCCGAAGCGACACTTGCAAACCCTGAAGCACCTCTAGACCCCTACTAGCCCTGACAGAAACCCTTGTAGGAAGTCTTACACTCGTAGTTCCGGCAGAAGATCTAATCACATCTAGACCCCTACAAGACTGACAGAAACCCTTGTAGGAACTCTTACGATACTCTTACATAGTTCCGGGTATAAGATCTGATCAAGCCCTTGTAGGAAGTCTTACAACCGCAGTTCCGGGTAAAAGATCTAATCGGCGATAGAGCGCCTGTGCAAAATTAGGCCAGTGGACTCCGAGCACTCGGCCATCTTTCAATGCATGTCAGGGGCCTCAGTGTGACAGGGTTTGGGCTTTAAAGGCGGTTGTATAGAAGAGGGGTTTAGAAGGGATTTATGAGGTTGATGAGGGGTTCATAGGGGATCGTAGGTTCGAGGAACTTGGGCTTTGTGGTCTAGGGTTTGGGGATATTCAGGGTTTGGGAATTAGGGTGTAGGGTTTGAGAGATACAGGGGTTTAGGGTTGAGGTTGTATGGCTTTGGGGTCCAATCATGCAGGGAATTTGGAGGCAGGTGTTTCTTGCTCCAACCTTGGCTTTGAGGTTTCAGTTTTGCTTTTAGAATTTTATGGTCCACAACTTACAGGGTTTGGCGGTGAATGTTGGGGATTTATAAGCAGTGTTTTCACCTCAGCCCTTGCCAGTAATTCCAATATTCCTAACTGCAGGTATTGCCACGCTAGTTCATGGCGCCCTAAAGGTCCAGGTTCTTTAAATCCTACACCCTAAAATCTCTTTCTTGAGCCTTCACTCGAAAACTTTAAGCCCTGGTTCATGAACCGCCCCAAAATCCGATCGAATCCTGTATCACGTTGCATTACGGAACCCTAAAAGGAGCCCCAAAACCCTGAAATTCTTCTGGCTTTCCGATCTATACGGGTTTTTGTAGGGTTTTCTGGAAGGCCTAAAGACAGTTCAGGTTTAAGGAGGAGTTGAGGGGTTGAGGTTTCTGTTTGGTTCCGGTGAGCAGGCGGCTCTGCAGACGGTGCTAAGGGAGTAGAGGAGTTGTCTTAGGACCAACGCTTTATGTATACTATCGTACACCCTGAACTCAAAACCTTAAAGGGGGGCTTATGGGATTGGGGATCGAAACAGGTGTAGGAGTAGGGGCTTGAGGAGGCCTCTAATAAGCAACCCCCCTCCTCCCACGGGTTAGAATCGGGATTCTCATGTTCAGGGTTTAGGGTTTAGGGTTTCAGGTCCCTGGGTTCATCAATCAGGGCTATCAGGGGGTTCAGGGCTCAGGCGGCCTTTTCCTGGGCATGACTAGGTCTAACTGCGTCGTGAACTGTTATAGTGGAGTCAAATTTGCTGGTCACCCTGAACAGTGCACTCGACAAGCTGCCAGCACTCACAGGCGCCTAAATGTCAGGCTGTCAGATGGAAGACAGTTCCAAGCTGCAGCCCCAAAAGGCATCCTTGACTTTCGTTTCTATGTATCGGGTGACATGATTACCGTGTTCAAGTCCTTGGAGCTGGCTGGAGCAAAGGCACCATCTTCCCTATGCTGGGGCACACTGACTATGGCTCTTTGAAGATAGATGGCCCAATCCTGCTTCAGAGCGGTGAGATGAAAAGAATCATCATGTACCCTCGCCTGCTACACTTTCAAGCCTGGTGATGTTCTTGGGGTTTAGGGTTCAGGGTTTGGGCTTCAGGGTGGTGTCAGCCTGCCTTACACCTTGCACTCCTGGAAGCAATGACAGCTTCACTGATTCACAGCACCTAAAACGGCGACCCGCAGAGCTATGGAGCCTAGTCAAACCACAGCAGACACTATCAACGATTCCGACCCGGCCATGCATCCTGAACCCTCAGCCCCAAACCGCCAAACCCAAATGCAGGTGCCTGAATACTTGGCAGGGCAATTGGATAGACCTTTTGTCGTCGCTGGTCGCACCTCTCCTTATGAATTGAATCGCGCTCTGGTGATATCATGGAACTGGTACCCGCTTGTTCCAAGTGCCCCTTATACGATTCGCTAAGCCCTATATCCTAAAAACCTTTAAGCCCGAAACTATTCCCTAAACCCTAAATCCGACCCCTTCTAGGCAGGGCATCCCCAAGGGAGGAGTGAAGAAGATCATCCTCACCGGTAGTGGAGGCACCTTCCGAGACATGTCGGGACGCCCGGATTTCATAGGGCAGGGTTTTCGCAGGACTACAGTGTGTTTTGAATAGTTTTTGTTTGCAAAGCCTTGCTTTTCCAGAGTATTGAATGGGATCTGGGGGTTAATTAGGGTTAGGGTTTCCAGAGATGCGGAGGTTTCGGGGTGTTGGAGGCTCAAGGTCTAGGAGTTATTCGGCACGTGCTGATCAGAGTTTCAACAATATATCAGATCACACTGCAACGGCAGCCCTGAGCCAATCAAGCCAAAAACCCTGAGCCCTAGACCCTGATCCTTACAAAATCCGAAGCTAAGCCCTGAGCCTACCACCCTACAACATACCCTAAACCCTAAACCCTAAACCCTAGGTCCTCAGCCCTAAACTCCTAAACCCGAAGTCCTCAGCCCTAAACCCTAAACCCTAAGTCCTCAACCCTAAACTCCTAAACCCTAAACCCTCCAAAATCCTAAACCCCCCCCAAAAAAAACCCGACACCCGACACCCAAAACCCCAAGAGGAGAGACTCGTCTGATCCCAAGGTCCCTTGAGGACATGAAGAAGGAAGACCCCGAAGTGCCGGGGCCTTGGGAGGGACCCTGCTTTCGGGGTTAGGGTTTAGAGTTTAGGGT
This sequence comes from Symbiodinium sp. clade A Y106, assembly GCA_003297005.1. Lineage (NCBI taxonomy): Eukaryota > Dinophyceae > Suessiales > Symbiodiniaceae > Symbiodinium > Symbiodinium sp. clade A. The sequence continues at coordinate 17,775 of BGNK01003930.1, forward strand.
TTAGGGCTGGAAATGCCTGGTAAACCCTTAACCCTAAACCCTAAACCCTAACCCCTTAATCCTGAATTAGGCCCTGAGCCCTAAACCCTAAACCCATGAACTAGTGCCCTGAAACCCGAAAGACAAACACTGAGCCGTAAACCCTAAACCCTCTTTAGGGTTTAGGGTTTAGGGTTTAGACCCTAAACCCTGAACCCAAACCCCACACACTCAGAGCTTAGGGTATCAGCCTGGGCCTAGGGACCCTTCCGGGGGCCTGCACTTCTCACTTTATCGTGTAGAAGGGGGCATCATGATGCTCTGGTTTAGGGTTTCGGGTTGGTTTGGGGTTTGGGTCTAGGAGTTAAGATTTAAATTTAGGGTTTAGAGTCGTGCAACACTGGCCACGATGCCCTAAGCCCTATAGATATACCATAACCCTTAAAGTCTTAAGCTTAAACCTTGCACTTACACGAAGAATGAACAAAGCTGTTTTGCGGCACTGCTTTTTTCTTTGGCGTGTGAACCTATACGCCAAACCCTTGTTCTCCATGTTGAGTCCCTAAACCCTGAAGCTTGACTCATCATCATGCACACCTTCCGCACAAACCCGACCTTTCATCTCACTTTCACACATAGCACAGGGGCCCGAACAATTTCCGAGACTTCCTTGTGCTACCAGGTACCACAAAAATCCCAGTTTTAAGTAGTTAGGCCCATAAAGCCTCAGAAGCCCTTGGCCCCGACAGCAGCATACGTTAAAACCCGTAAATCCTAAAGTCCCAAAGCAAAACCAGCATGCCAAGGCCACTAAAGCACTCTGAAATTCTGAACTCTACACCCTTGAATTTCACAGAATCCTCAATCCCTGAAAAAAAAACCCAAAGCCCCCCCGCTTTTTTTCAACTCCAACCTGCCTTCAAGGCTTCGACAGCGGTCGACGACGCACCCCAACTGGGATATGGGTGTCGGAGGGCCCAAGTCAGTCAGTCCTTGAAGGGGTTTAGGGTTTAGGGTTTAGGGTGTAGGGTTCAGGCAATCATAGGGACCCTTAGGGGGCTAGGGGGGTAGGGGGCCTTAATGCCCATAAGAAGGACCTAATAAGGCCTATTTAAGGAAGTATAGTCCCTTATCCCCCTCCCCCTACCCCCCTAAGGGTCCCTGTGAGGCAAGGGTTGTATAGGAGTTTGCACGGTTATGGCTTTGAATGGCGCTATGGAGTTTGGCGGTGTTCTTGCAAGGTTTTCATCGAGCGTTTAATGCTCTTTTTTTCAAGGTCCCGCAAACATGTAAAGCCAACCAACCATAAAACCTTAATTAACTTTGATTTCGGGCTACAGGGGGTTTATTGCTTATGGTTTATCGGGTCAGGAGTTTAGGTTTTTGAGGTTAGCCAGGAGGGTGAGGCCTACGATTTACGGCTTGGGGGTTAGGATTTCTGGATCCGGGACTATTGAGGTTTGGGCGACGCCTTCATCACGCGGTACAAAAACAAGAGGGCTGACGAGTGCTTCTGCTGCAAGTCGGTGCCGGCAATCGCCCGGAAGGAAGACATCCACATCCCTGTACTGCTTGGCAACATTGAGCAGGCATGCCAGTTCTGAGAAACGATTTCGATGGTGGGCCTTCGCAGCCGGCCTGTGTGCAAAGCTGTGCCAGCTCTGCAATCCCAGCCAGAATGGCTTTCAGCGTTTCTCGCTCTGATGTCAGATCAGATGGATATCGGAATGACCTGACGCAAGGCAAGTCAGCGAGGTTTGGGCTGTATGACTCAGGGTTTATGACTCGGGCTTAAAGCGGGCTTGCCTAGTTCCGGTCTGGGGTCGGTTCCCCAGTAGTACCCTTGTGCCCTTTTTGCTTTTTTTGGGCTAAAGCCAAACAGTAGGAACGAGGGTACCCTTATTACTATTAGGGGGCTACTGGGGAACCTAGTTAGGGTAGGATGTCTGCGGTTTTGGTCTGTGTGTCAGACTTTGGACTTGTGGGTTGTGGGGCTTTGGGGTGTAGGGTAGTGGGTTTGGGCTAAGCAACTGTCTGACGGACTCTAGGTTGTACGACTTCGAAGTTCAGGGATTTGCATTTGCAGCGAAAGATAGGATTTTGCAAAGTATGTTGGTTTCGTTTGCCTCCTCCTGGAGTTTCTTGCGTTAAGCTGCCATTTTCAGCAGGAAGCCTACATGAAATGATGTGCGGGGCTGGAGGTCGGTGGCGTAGAGTCGGATTTCGACTTTTGGCATTAGGGCTTCAGGAGCACTACATCCCAAACCCTGAAACCTAAAGCCTAAACCCTGTTTCAACCCCAAGACCCACATCTACCTTGTGTCAGCGCCGCTTGTGAAGGCAGGTACCAATGTTGCGTAGCTGCAGGGTTAAAGCCCTAAACCCCAAACCTTGTAACTGCAGGGATTTAACCCGAGTTGGCGTCCGAAATGGACGGGCTGGAGCACTGGGCACGGCGGCATGCGAAAGTCCCACCTTGCACTTAACACAACGGCCTAGTTCCCTAAGCGCAAAACCTGGCAAGCCGAAGGCCCTGGCAGCCAACCCAAAACAGCTAGAAGCATCAAGTCCCTGGGGAAGGCGTAACCCGAAGCCCTACGTTCTGAGCCTTGAAACTTGAAACAAGGCAACGGATCCCTAACCCGAATTCCTAAACCCCAACAAGCCTTAAACCGTAAGCCTAGAGCCGAAACCCCAACCCTAAACCCCCTCAGGGTTGAATTACGTTCTTGTTTGGGTTTAGGGTTTAGGTTTAGGGTTTCGGGTTTAGGGTAAACCCCCTCAGGCTTGAATTGGCCTGATCATCTGAAGTCATTCAGCGTCCACTGCAGGCAAAGATCACCGTGGATTCGTGGGGCTCTCGGCATGCTGGGATGAAGATCTCCCGATGTCCAGGGCCACCTAAACCCTAACCCCTAAACCCCTAAATCCCTAAATCCCTAAACCGCAAAAACCCTGAACCCTAAACCCCTAAACCCCTAAACCCCTAAATCCCTAAACCCCCAAAACCCTGAACCCTAAAACCCTAAACCCTAAACCTTAAGCCCTAACCCCTAAACCCTAAACCCGAAGCCCAGCACCCACGTCCGACAGTCGTAGCCTCAACCCTACACCCCAAGCCTAGACAACAGTTTACCCCTAGGTCTGCATCCCGGGTCTCAAATCCTGCTGCCGTCGCCATCCATCGGGGAATGACAACGACGACTTGACATCAGAGGTGGTATTTCTACAGTAGCAATACTGAAGGCCCACACTCTGGACTCCGTTGGGGTGTAAGGGCATCGCAGGGTGCAGCTGGCGCCGTCAGACCCAACCAATCTAGGGTGCCGCTGATAGACTTTTTACACCTGGTCATGTCAGCATGAAGGTCCTTCGGGTTTTAGGGCTTGGAGTGTAGAGTTAATTGGGGTTTAAGACGCCTCATCGAAGCCCACAAGAACCGGAAGACCATTAACAAAGCACCTTGTCAGGTCCGCTAAGCCCTAAACACCAAAGCTTTTCAGGTCCAAAATGACAAGACTATAAAGACCCAAACCCTCTCTTACCCTTTAAGCTCAGAAAACCCAGGTCCACAATGATGAACAAGGGCCTCGAAGTGATCGAGGCGTTCGGAAACCCAGAGTTCGGCGGTTTTTCTGTCTGCGGGGGCTTGTTTCGAAGGGGTTCTATGTAAAGGCTACCATTCCCTGAACCCTGAACTCGATAACAAACCTTAAGCCCTAAACCGTAGCTCGCTTCACGGGTCCCATGTAAGGGCTCCACGTTTGGGGATCTGGGTGGGGGTGTTGGGATTTGGTGCTTTCAGGAGTTTCGGAACCTGCCCTGAGCCGCTAAGTGCGGCTTTAGGCCCAAAAGCCCCACGCACCCTGGCCACCACATCCCAAGACCCCCTATATACCATCGGGGCGTAAATAATGTGTACTAATTTAGTACGACTGTCCTTGAGGATTCCTTGTTCTGGTTTCTGTAGTTTATACCCCAAACCATACTGCAATTCTTGCGTTGGTTGTAGAGCCGATCGACCTCCAGGAGGTCTGCGTGTTGGGGCGGATGATTCAGGCTTTAGGGAAGATACTATAAGGGCCTAAATAACTACCTTTACTATTTTGGGGATCCCTTACTGTAATTATAGTATCATTTTCCCCAAGACACTATTCTAATTATTAAGACCCCTATATTAAAGAAGACGCGGCCCGGATCCAAAAGCCTATGGAGAGAGGGTCGTTTCGCACTCTTGACCTCACAACCTGCTTCCGCCGCCCGAAACCGCAGAAGCAGCATGCGTGATTTCTGCCAAGGCACTGGCTGTATGGTGTGGAATACGACGACATCGAAGTCGTGAGACCTGGCCGCAAGAGCTTCCACACTCCTTTAGGGCAGGGGTTAGGGAGGAGTTGTCAAGGTTTCATCCAGGCTTTCACAGTGTTTCTCACAGTTTTTCGGCTCAGGATCCACCCGCAGTCCATTGTCCACAGCGCAGTCGAGTGCCAGGAGCGGCTTACGGATGTGTAAAGCTTTAGGGTTTATGGTTGAGGGTTGACGGTTCCAGCGTTCAAGGTTGAGGGGAGTTGCTTAAGCTTTTGGTGTTTAAAGTTCAAGTTTAGTTAGTTTTTGTCGGAATGTATTTGGTGGGTGCGGTTCTGAAGGGCCAAACACGTTTGAAAGATGGAGTAAAAATTACGACTTCCTGTATCGTTACTGTGAGTGTTCCGAATCTGTCGCTGCTGCCGCTGCTGTTGCTGCCGCTGCTCTTTTGCTGTTGTTGTTGTTGGTGGTGGTGATTGTATTGCCAACCCTTGCCATCACTTTTGCAGTCGCTTTCCCCGTGGCTTTGCTTTTGGCTATTTTTCTCTCGCCCACACGAATGCTCCCACAACACCCCACTTAAATCCTAAACGCCCGACCCCGAGCCGAGCTCACCTTCAAATGGTGCTTCACGTTCTGCAGGACACCGCCATCCTCATGCAGACGGGCTGGCCCGACATGCGGCTCCCCATCCTCTACGCTCTCTCACACCCGTCGCGCGCCCGGGACTCGGAATCAACCCTACGTCTGTTCCAAGTCGGCCGAAGGCGACATCAGAAGTGACATGCGGCATGATGAAGCGGACAAGATCTAAGCTGATACAGTAGTACTGTCAAGAAGAGGCCTCACTAATTAGAACAGTATTCCTTACGGCTCCTGTTTACGGTTCTAGTAAGAGATACTCCCAACACCCTATTCTAATTCTTCACTTCCGCTGTCACCTGGAGGCAAGTGAAAAACGCTAATTATGCTGCACCCTAGGACCCTGGACCCGAACCTGTAGCAAAGTCAAGTCGGCTTAGGATCAGTCAGTAGATCCGTGCATTGGGGTATCTTGGGTCCGTACGCCAAGGAGGAGTGGAACTCAGGGTTTGGGTTAAGGGTCTAGCGTTGGAGGAGTAGTGGTTGCATGCTTCCTTTTCGTCCTGTTGAGGAGCTCGGAGGAGCAGTAGTAGCCGTAGCAGCAGCAGCAGTGCCGAGAGTCGCAGACAGAAGAAGCCAAAGCGAGACGAAGCCAACAAATCAATCTCCTTTAAGACTCCCCTCAGGCTGCAGGACCTAACATCCTTAAGCCAAACCCTACACCCTAAAGCTAGGCCCGCAATTTCGCATCAGGTCCCCGCCGACCTGCCCAACCCAAGGGACGGCCGTAACTTCGACGTCTGGTGGAACGGTGCCCCGGCTGATTGCCTGCGGCTTTGGTTTAGGGTTCAGGGTGATGGACAACCGTCTGCAGTCCCCTATCTCCCAAGTTAGCATAGAAGCCTCAATAATCACTTGAACTGTTTCTGACGATTCCGTGTTATAACTAATCTACATGATGTTCTCAGACCCTCTTTAAAACAGGTACGCTAAGCTGTGGGAATGCCGGGTTATGGGTGTTGTAGGGCTTCGGCCATCAGCCGCAATTTCAGGTTTTGTTTGGGTTTGGTCTAGGGTTTAGGGTTTAGGTTTGGTCTAGTGCTTACCTGTGAACTCAAAAGCCTGCTATGAACCTCCTGTCTACATAATCCCTTTCAGAAGCTGGTCGTTTGGTTCCAGGTAGGGTTTAGGGTGATCAAGTATGGCCACCATTCCCAGGGTCGATCTCTCTGCGGCCTTGACAGCACAGCCCTCCGCCACAGCCCTCATACAAAACCCTGGTGAGGCCTTGCAAAGCGCGACAATTCCCTAAACCCCTAAGCCTAAACCCTAAGCCCCTCAACCCTAAGCCGCCTAAACCCCTAAGGCGCCCAAACCCCCAAGCCCCTAAACCCCTAAACCCCTAAACCCCTAAACCCTAAACCCCTAAACCCCTATAAAACCCTGATGGTAGAGCGCCCTTGGATTTAGGTTGTGGACTTGGGTGCTCAGGCAGGATCAACACAAAGAGGAGTAGGGTGTAGGACGCTTCGGGTTTAGAGTTCCTGACAGCTTGAGGGTTTTGAGAACTTATTGAGGGTTTTCAGGGAGGTGCTTGCCCAAGTTCCCAAAACAAACACACCCCGGAATCGCAAGCGATCGCCAACGACGCCAGGAGAGGGCAAGGACGGCAAGCTCACGTTCGGCCCATGGCCAAGACACTTCGGGGTTTGTATAATGCAGTATAAGGGTTGTTGAGAGATTCGTTTTCAGAGTTCACGGATGGTTCTTAGCATCAGTGGGAGGCTTTGCAAAATAAGCGTCCCGTTAGTCAGGGTCTGTGTTGAGCACCTGCTTGATTGAAGTAGAGTCTGTGACAAGATGGACTCCGAGAGTCCGAGGCCGGACAAAAGAACAGCTATGCACGGCAGGCCAAACCGCAGACCCATAACCCTGGCTCCTTTTTAAACCCGAAGCCCTAAACCTTACACCCTCAGTCCTGGAAGTGTATGAACTTCTTAAGCCTGGGTAGCTGGACGAGAGACAAAGGGCCTTAAACAATAAAAAATCACTCCAAGCCTAAGCAGCAGAATCATGGACCCAACTTTCCAGCTAAACTTGCAAGGCAAACCGGACCTCGAGAAGTACCCATGCATCCGCCGGCTGCCAAGAGGAATGTTGCAAGAGATAGGGTTTAGGGTTTGGGGCTTAGGCTTTAGGGTTTAGGGCTTAGGGTTTCGGGTTTAGGGTTTAGGGTTTACGGCTTGGATGAAGGGCCTAGGGTTTAGGGCGTCTTCTTGGAGCAGGGGGCAGGGAGGAGGGAGCAGGGAGCAGGGAACAGGGAGCAGGGCGGCACGGGGAGCAAGGGGGGGCAGGGGAGCAGGGGAGCAGGGGAGCAGGGAAGCAAAGGGAGCAGGAGCAGGGAGGGGAGCAAGGAGCAGGGAGCCGTCAGGGAGCAGTCATGGAGCAGGGAGCAGGGGACGGGGCGGACCAAGGCAAGCACCATGTTTACTTGTATTTTCATGGAGTGAACCACGACTTGTCAACGAGGCATGGCTTCGTTGTGACATCCTCGCGCATGCCTTGGTGCCAACAGCGCCCCCCCGCAAGTCGCAGTCCAGCAAAGCACGAATTCCTTTCTGTATGTGCCTCTGTTGCACGCAGTCGCCGGAACGCCTGCCCCCGCAGCAAACCATCTTTGGGCCTCATGCCGTTTCTCTTCACAGTTAGTTGCAGTCGCTGTTGGAAAAATTACGAGCACCCACGAGGCGCCGGCTGCCAGGCTGCCACAGGGCAGGGCAG
>BGNK01003930.1:25585-63370 GCA_003297005.1 Symbiodinium sp. clade A Y106
GCAGGGGCAGCGGCAGGGGCAGGGGCAGGGGCAGGGCAGCAGGGACAGGGCAGCAGGGATTTTCGGGTTTCGGGTTTGGCGGTTCAGGGCTTCGCGACTTGGCTAGACTCAAATATTTTGAGTCCTTCGGATGACGATCCTCTATTGAGGGATCTCGTGTTGTTTTCAAGGCAACTTTCCGAAGCAACGGTCGTTGCGTGCTTGGGTTTCCCGTTGAGAGCCAAGTGCCAATGCTATTTCACGTGATGTCTAGCAACTGCAAAAAGGCATTCCACCGACCCCAATGAACACTGCCGTTGATCATCACCACCACTAGCGCGATCATCATTACTGCAACCAACCCTGAAGCCTTATCCAAAAAAAACTTAGGTCCCAAGCCTCAGCCATAAACCGTAGATCGTTACCGGCAACTGTCGAGATTCAAGCGCGAACCTCTTGCGGCAAACCCCAAACAGTTTGACCATAGGCTCGGAGAACTACGTACTTGGCTTCCGTATACCTTCCTTTTTACGGGAATGAGGAAAGGACCCCAAACCCTAAACCCGAACCATGATGTTCCAACTTTTTGGTTTCTGCAAGAAACAATTAACACCCGACGCCATGCAAATCTGGAGGCCAGCGACTTGAAAAACTCTTCCCGGCCCAGTACCCCTCATAGTTAAGCAGCGTTTAGGGTTCAGGGTTGCATGCCTCTCTGTGTCAATCAAAAACCCAAAACCCCAAACCCTAAACTCTGAAAAGCCCGGATATTCGCTATTTACAAGGCCCCTCTGACCCTAAACTCCACCCCTTAACCTTGAATCGAGAGGGTGTGAGGGTTTTAAACCCGAAGTCCTTTGGGTTTCCAAGGCCTTGCGTACAAAGCGGGCCGAATCGGTGGAACTATGTGCGGATCCCGGAAGTTTTGGGTACATTGCCGGAGTTAGGGTTTTTGGGTTGGGGTCTCTAGCTTCAGGGAATTTAGGAGTTAGGGTTTCCTATCTCGGGTTTAGAGTTTAAGGCATGAGAACGAGATTGTGAGGGGGCTGCATTATGGTTCGTACGGTTTTGTCAGGCGGTCTCGGGCTGTCCAGGGATGTCCAGGGTGTGTTTTTTGTATGTTTTGTTGCTTTAGGATGTTTGTGGGTGCGTCGCTGCTCAACAGCAAAACTGCCAAGACTGCTACTGTGTCAGCTAATGCTGATGAAACTGTGGATTCAGTGGCACAGTGTTTCGCTGAGAAAAACCAGTAGCTACGTGCGCACGAACCGGACGATCGCTGTGCCTGGCGAAGAGGACAGGCGCAAGGCCTATTTGAAGAGCTTCACGGAGGTGTTCGTCAGAGTCGGCTGGCTTTGGCGCTATCGACATCAGGCCGCAAGGTGCCTACCGAAGAAAACTATGAGGTACACCAATGTAATGAGAAAAAGTACCGTAAACCATCACAGACCCGAAGCTTTACATCAAGCTAAAAATGCCCTAAACCCTCAACCCTAAACCCTGAACACTACGTCACGGATCCGCGTAAGCTTCATCATCCTGCCCCGGCGATGGGGTCAGAAGTGCAAAGCCGGCGAAGCAAGGAAGTACCTCATACCCGAAAGACCTATTCATGTTTCCAAAGGAAGAGGAAGGAGCCATAAACATGTAGGTCTTGTGGGGTAAAAGCATGTAGATAAACCATACAGTCTGTATCCAACCCTACAAAACCGCTGTATGCTCTCGAAAGTCTTTGGAACCCTGAATCCTGCATCAGAAGTTACGTTAAGCCGATGTATTCCTGGCGCACAAGGACTGGACTCCAAGACAAAGCAGAACCTGGCTCTGTTGGCCGGTTTCGTTCTGTCAGAGATACCTCAGATCCATTTTATAAGGGTGCCGTATGTTGGGGACCTTTCACGGGACCCTAGTTTAAAAAACTACCCATAGATTGAAAACCCTAAAGCATTCACGAGTTCTGCAAGGCCGGCAATTCTCTCCGCGGCCAACGAGCAAGCGGTTGAGCTTCTCCTGACAAAGGCAACGCCGTGCTGACTCATTGCTTAGAGAGCGGGGGTCTAGGCAGTCTAGGCAAGGACATTTGCGATTCAGGGTTTGGGACTGCATTTAGTTTTCTTGCGCTCAGCATGAGTCTCTAATTTACGCGAAATCGGGGGTTGGCTAGGTGTAGATGGCTGCGTGCTCGTGGACTTGAATATCCTTTGTGTTCCGCTGAGATGTTCATGAGCGGTGACGTTTTTGGGGTTTTGTCCCCAGGCCCGTAGGATTTAGGTTTTCCTTTCCTGCACTGCTTTCGGGTTGGTTTTATGCCCTGGGCTTGAGGGCTTGGAGGCTCATAGTTGTCGCCCGGCGGGAAAAGCCGAAGAATTCAACATACCAAAATTCAGTGATCTGCACTTAGACTTATATCAAGGGTCCTTCTGTTATGCTTCGAGCAGAGAGAGTCCCCTCTTTCTTGCGGGGGATGGGGAAGGGGGCAGGGGCTTGTACATACCAACACAACATGGGATCGGGGTCGTGTGTGCAGCCTGGTCTTCCTCGGAGGGTTTTCCTCTTTGAAACCGATGGATTTAGGATTTAGGGCATTGGGTTTAGGATTTAGGGCTCAGGCTTTAGGATTTAGGTTATGTAAGGTTTAGGATTTAGGGCTTAAGGTTGGGGATAGATTTCCGGACCCCTTCAGGTTTACGGCCGCGTACAGTTTAGGTGTTTTACTCAGGGGCTTTTGCGCCAGCGTTCGATGAAGTTGCTTTCGACGGCAGTCGACGGCTTCTGTTGCTTTGTTTTGACGAGGGCTGCACCTGGGCGAGCATCACTGACGACTCTGGCCGACTTCATCACCACGGCGAAACCGAAGGAAGCTGCCTTTTTATTCGGTTGGCACTGCGTCGTCCGCAACAGTGATGGAGGTGGTGGCTTCAGCTCCTGTTGGGCAAACGTCCGGCACAGGATGCTGAGGCGTCAGCACGCAAAAAGCCATGAAGGATGTGATGCCTTTTTTCTCTGCCGCCCTCGGGCGAGATCGTCTTCAGTGAAGGGCATGACGACCATCGAAAAGAAGGCGCGCAGGCATCGCAAGCTGCGTGGCGCCGTGGTTGCTTGGATGAAGACCAACAAGCCCCTGCTGGAGCCGTTTTGGGATGGACTCAATGCATCCGGTGAAGAAGTTGCTGATGCTGGGTCAATCGGGCCAGAAGCAGTACTTGCCCGTCGCTTCACCCGAACTACTGGATACTCCTTTGATTCCTACCTTGGGGTTTAGGGGTTTGAATTGGTGCAGGGTTTAATTAGGGCTTACCAGGGCTTACCCAAAATCCCAAGCCCTAAGCATGAAGCCATTAGCCCGGAAGCGGAAAAGCCGCACCCAGAGCCTCTGAACATCTCTGAGGGTTTACAGGTTCAGGGCCTTCTCCCCGCCAGGAAATCGACTTCCTGGAAATTCCCCTGGTCCTGGAGAAAGTCATGGACAAGGCGCCGAAACCCGAACCCTAAAACCTAAACCCTAAACCCTAACCCTAAACCCGAACCCCTAGATTCTGGATGTCCGCGAGTCTGAAGGACTGCAGACTCAGCTCATAGCTTCATTCCGAACCCATCCTACACCCTAAACCCTAAAACCTCAATCCTAAACTAAACCCTAAACTCAATCCTCAATCCCAAGGACGGCTCTGATAAAGAGTAGTGTTCTAGCCTCTTGCCCAACTTCCGAACTCTGGGTGGAAGAGTGTGGACCTGAAGCTCTCCGAGCCGAAACACGAGCGTCCGAACCTTAACCAGAACCCGAATAAACGAAGTTTAGGGTTTAGGGTGTAGGCTTTAGGGTTTAGAGTTTAGGGATTAGAGTTCAGAGTTCAGGGTTTTCGGGTTCAGGGTTTAGGGTTCCGAGGGCTGCAAAGGTTTCTCGGGCATGTAGAGCCAGGGTTCTGCAGGGTTCTGTAAGGGAGTTTGAGGGTTTGATTTGGGGTCATATGGGTTGTGTCAGACATCCTGGGCCGATGGGGAATACTACAAAGGCTTGTTTGGTCTGCAGGTTTTAGATTTATGAGATCTGCTGTTTAGCTCTAAGGGCTTGTGAGGCTTGTTGTGGCCATGTGAGACGTTCACGAAGTAAGGGACCCAAGTCGAGAAGAGCCTAGACCGCAAGTAGTAGGATCGGTGTAAGGCAACCGGAATTCCCCCCAAATCTCCCGGAAGCCTTGCTCAAAAGTCCCTGTAATGCTCAACCCAAGAAAGCCCAAACACAGGCACTCGACCCTATAACGCCAGGAGGAAGCCTCATTATACTTATGCTGATTGTTGTTATCATTATCATTAGTATGTTTAGCATTGTGACTACTTTTATTAGCATGTTTTGAATTATTTTTATTGTTATTCTTATTAGTGTTGTGATTCCATTATAAGTACGATCAACAGTATTGAGTTGTTCTTATCATTGTCGAGCCTCTTGGAATTTTGCTTGAACCCTACAAAAGCCGCACGTTACCGCCCTGAGCCTGATTCGTGCAGGCAGAGGCAGAAAGCAAGGCCTCGGTGTTCGCTCCGTTTCGTCGGCTCTTCGCACGTTTGTAGGGCTTAGGGCCTTAGTAGCTGAGTGGATACACTTTACACTTTTTGGGATAATACTACCCACTATAAAACTGAAAGTGTACACTTTTTGGGGCTTATGAACTCAGCAACTAAGGGACAGAGGGCTGCGTAGGGCTTGGGGGCGGAGGGGTTTAGGGTTTCGGGTCCCGGAAGAAGCGGAGCCAAAAACCGCGTTTTGAGGAAGTTGGCCTTGCAGGACGGTAGGGGACATTATACTATAATTCTAATATATATGCTCAAAACCCTATTCTAATTACTAAGGCCGTTACATTAGGGGTAGTTTACTGAAAGTTTGTGAGTATTTTTGCTTCGAGGTTGCCCTCAGCAGGATGCCGACACGGGTGGCATCATGATTATCCTGGGCATTCTGCCTGAGCCCTGAACCGCGATTCGGAAGCTAAAGGACTAATTCAGCCTTCAAGCAGAGCATAAATGAGCCATCGAAGAGTTCATCGCGACGCGCGGGCCGACTGCAGCTGTTCGGTTTTCGAGGCGTGCCCCCTTTCCAGCGGCCGGGGGGGGCGCAGACCTACCCGAAACACCCTAAAGCCACGGCCCTAAACGCCAAACTCCACCAAGCCCTCGCGTTTTGACCGCAAGCCAACCCCGAAGCCCCAATCAGCGAAATCCCAGACTCTCCACCCCTAACCTTATTGTAGTATATTATACAGCTATCTAGACGAACACGCGACGCTGCGCAGCCTTGTTCCGATCTCGCCATGCGTGAATTCCGCTGGTCCTGGGCTGATGTTGGGCTTCTGAAGTCAGGCAGATGCTGCTAGAAGCTGAACAAGTAGCCTTCTGCAAAAACTTCATAATTACAGCTTCCCTACAACACATGTTCTTGGACCAAGGAAGTCAACAGGAAGATACTTCTTCTCGGCTGCGGCAGGGCTTAGATTTGAGGTTACGGGATTCGCTGACGGGACGTTTCTGTTACAAAACACCTTAAAGCCCGACCCACGCCCTGGACCCAGAACCTGTGCGCTGGACGGCAAACCTAACACCCTAAACCCTAAACCCCAAAACCCTAAACCCTAAACCCTAAACCCTGAACCCTAAGGCTCAAGGCCCAGCCCCCCTAGGCTTTTGTTTCAGGAAGTGTCCAAGGAGAGCGAGAGCCCGACCCTGAAGCTTAAAACCCTACACCCCCAAACCCCCCAGTTCCTTAACCTCTTGAACCCCTAAACTTCCTAAACCCCTAAACCCTAAAACCCTAAACTTCCTAAACCCCTAAACTCCAAACCCCTAAACCCTAAACCCTAAACCCTAAACCCCAACCCCTTGAACCCCTAATTTCGGTCTCAGGGTCCGGGTTCCCAAACCCTGATCCCGTACCCAGAGATCCCAATACCCTTTAATTAAGGAATATACCTTAAATCATAATATTAAGGCCTCTATAATTTAAGGTATATTTCTTAATTAACGGGTATTGGGCTCTCTGGGTAAATCGGAGAAGAGACGCAGGGTGCAACTCGTTCACAAGGATCCCTGGGAGCAACCTTAAACCCAAACCCTGAGCCCTGCGGGGTGCACTGTCTGGGGGGCTTTCCGGCGGCTAGGTTTAGGGTTCAGAGGTTTCGGGGTTTAGGTGGGTTAAAGGTTCAGGGCTGTAATGTAGGAACCTGATTAAGAGACCTTGCCCCTTCATTAGGGTTCCTTATAATATGAATCCTACTATTTTGGGGTTATAGGCCCAGGGTTTCTTAATCAGGTTCCTACATTATGCGATCTCCCCATCCTAATTTTTGCTTATGTGCTTTTTTGAGGCTCCCAGATGCTTTGGGGGACTCCTACATTACCATGGTGGAACTTCAGGGGGTTTTGGAGGGGTTTTGGAGGTTTTCGGGCCAGGGGTTCATCGTTCGGGTTTGAGACTTAGGGGTTTCGGTTGGGTTTTGGGTTTAAGGTTTTTAAAGCCATTCAGGGGTTTCCCTAAACCCTACACCCTGGAGGTTTAGGGGTTTAGTGCTCTAAACCCCAAACCGTAAACCCAGGAAACAACAAGAGCTCTAGCCTTGCTCCTCTAGCAGCACAGCTCCCTGAACCCTATAGTACACGTAACTATTGTAGAAGCATAGCAGTTGGAAACCCGATAGCCTCAATCCTTAAGAGTCATGAACAGGGAATTGATTATCTTTAATCCGGTTTCCCCCTAAACCCTAAACCCTAAAGGGTTTACTCTGAAGCCCTTAGCCGCGAAACCCGACAACGCGAACTCCTGAACCCGAAGCTCCAGGGAAGTTCGGATGGGGGGGGGGGGGGGGGTTTGGGAGGTACGCTTGGCAGGTTTAGGATTTGGGGGTTTGGGGGGTACGGGTACGGGTTTTNCCCTGGCCGTGTCAGAGTGAAAATCTCGAACCCCGGTGAGTTCCCTCAGGACACACGTTCAAAGGTGGAAAGGATGGGTGCGAGTGAGGGGGGGGGGGGGGGTGGGATTTAGGATGTACGCTTGTCAGGTTTAGGATTTGGGGTTTTGGGGTGTAGGATTCACGGTTTTGGTTCGAAAGCCCCGCAAATTCCATAAAGAGGCCTGGCCAAAGCTGGAGCGGGTTGGCACTCTGCCGACCGCGCCGGACAGGCGGCACCGTCTGGGGGGAATGGTTTAGATTTCTAGAACTCAGGGGCATCGCGTATCAAGTTTTTTGTAGGTTGAGGGCTAGGGTTCGGAGTTTGGGGTTGTGGGCGTTGGAGTACAGGATTTTTTGGATTAGGGTTTAGCGGATTGGGTTTAGGATTTTGGCATGCTTATGCATGCTTTGTTGTTTCTTGGGCTTGGGGCGTCTGCAGTGTCGACAGGCTCTCTGTGGCCTGAAACCTAAATCCCCGAAACCCGAAACACTACTTAAAACCATCGCCCTGCGGGTTGTTTCTGTTGAGGCTGTTGAACTACGTCGTCGGTTCAGGCTAAGCTGTATTACGTAGGCATAGGGCTGGACACGTGCCTTTAAGGCACTATAGTATAAGGGTGCTAGAAGTGTACAATGCGGTTAGCAGGTGTTCCTTCAGCCAAACCTTCAAACCCCTACATCTACGCTTTTCTAGTTTCACTAAGTTGAGGGCAAAATGCCAGTGCTTCTTTGGAGAAAGGGTGCACATCAACTTTAAAAAAAACCCTAAACCCTAAAGTGTCAGGGTTTCGGGTCCCGGCAGATGCATGGTTTCGGGGTCAGGGATTAAGTTGGGCTTTAAGCTTTCGGGTTTTGGAGTTTTGGGGTATCGAGTTCAGGGCCTTGTGCAGCGTAGGGGGCTAAGCCCTATAACCCCCAAACCCAAACCAGAAGCCTTAAGCTGAAACTTCGGAGAGACACTGAACAAAAGATGCGGAACCCTCTGCCATCAAAGCTCTCTCCCTAAACCCTTATGTACAGTTGTATTGTATGATGCGACATGATATGATCACTCGTTATACGGTTCCTAATATAGAACATTAGAGCACCACCCGGAGACTTATGAACCCTTTGATAGCCTGGGGAAATCTTTTACAACTCCATTAATGTAGGAACCTAAGTAAGAAACCCTGGCCCTATAACCCCCCCAAAAACGGATTCATATAAAGAACCCTAGTCAACGCCCAAGGTTTCTTAATCAGGTTCCTACATGATAGCAGCTCTGAAGTCACCCCAAACCCAAAGCCGCGATTTTTCGAGGCCATCGAGAAGCTTGAGCCACTTTCTCCAGCTTGGCTTTAGGGCTTAGGGATGTTCATCTTTGCTTTAATGGCTTCCGAAGCTTAGTAAGGATCTGGGACTTGGGTAAACTGCGTTTTTGGAAAATGGGGTCCGGAGTTTGTTGGGGATCGACGACTTCAAAGTGTCTAGGACCCAGAGTAGGCCCTTATTCCCTTTTTTTAGAGTTCAGGTTCCCTTATAATCCCATTTAAACCAAGAAGGGCACCCTTTTTATTCCTAGGTGACTCTTAGGTCTAGGTGTTGGGTGGAGGGTTTAGGGTTTAGGGTTTAGGGTTGAGGTTTCAAGCTCTGGGGGCTTGGGAAACTTTGGGGTTCAGGGGTGGAGGGTTCAGGGTTGAGGGTTTAGGGTTTAGGGTTGAGGGTTTAGGGTTTAGTTTAGGGATATCTGGCTTTTTATTGGGTTTTAGGATTCAGGTCTTGAGGGTTTGGGGTGTAGACGGTTGGGTGTTGAAGGTTTCAGACGGCGGCCTGAAGAACTAGTTACAACGTCCGTTTACACGGTACATACCCAGAGACTCCAAAACCCCTTAACTAAGGAATATACCTTAAGTCGTATTAGGGATCCTATAATTTTATTTCAGGTATGGGTACTACACTGTGTGTGTAATATTCAGTTTCCACAGGTCCTGGGTGGAACAGAGATCTTTTTTCTTCGGGTTCCCCAATATGGTATAGCAGCAAACCCTGCTACCCCTTCTCAAAGAATGTTGCAAAGCGCAGATTCTGCTCAGTTTCGATTATGAACCTCATCAAAGCCGCCTGTAAAAACCCAGCGTTTTGATCTCAGTTGTTCGTTTAGGCTTTCACCTAGTTGGCAGATCTCCACCTTATCTTTCCTTTGCAGTTTCCGATTACGATGGCCGCAAGCCCGAGACCACGATACCCTGAACTTGAAACCCTAGACTCTGAGCCCTGAGCCCTAAACTAAACTCTAAACCCAGAACCCTAAGCCTATAGGGATGGGGACCAGGGTCTAGAAGTTATAACTTCTAAACTCTTGTCCCTAGACCCTATAAACTCTAAACCCTGCACACTCAACCCTAAACCGTATAAGCCCTAACAAGGCCTGGCCATGAAGCGTCCGACGCTTGCCCCGAGGCGCTTGAAACTCAAGGACAAAGCCCGGCCACTCCACTTTATCGTGAAGGGGCTGCCTGGCTATTATGTTATATTATAGTTTATTGTCTAATATAGTATAATAATAGTATAGTTATAGTATAGTTATAGTAGATTATGGTATATTATAGTAGATTATAGCATATTATATTATACTATATTATATTATACTATGCTATATTATAGTTGAAGGGGCTGCCTGGCTGCAGCCAGCGGTTTTAGGGTTCCGGGTTCAGGTTTAGGGTGCAGGTTTTGGGGTTTAGGGTTCAAGGTTCCGGGTTTCGGGTTTAGGGTTTAGAACGGTTTAGGGTTTAGGGAAAGATAGGGTTCAAGGTTCAGGGTTTCGGGTGTAGGGTTTAGGGGATTAGCAGTGCTTCGTTTTGAAAGAAAAAGGTGTGTAGATTTCAGCCCAACTTCCTGAACCCTGACTGGATGGGGCCCGTCACTAAACCCATGCAGTTAGTACCGTCTGGTTCTTAGTAGGGAATGGGGGAATGGATTATGGATTCTTGCAGTATATGGGCTTCTCGACCCTCCACGTAAACTCTGAAGCATATGCGGTTGTGCACTGTGCGTTCTGCGCTGCCCCTGGTGGGCCTCTTCAGTTTGCCTCTCTGGACCCCCTAAGCGCTACAACACAGTCTAAATCCCTATACCCTCAGCAACCAACCCTGAACACACTGAAAACCCCTAAGACCCCAAATCCCAAACCGCCCCTCAAAATCCTGCAGTTCCCAGCGCCCATTTTTGGGCCGGAGCACTACCCTAGGCCTCGGCCCTTCAAGCTTGAGAAATAGGGGCTGTAGTCCTTATGGATACTAAACCTCAATCCCCAAACCCTAAACCCTGAACGCTGAACCCTAAACCCTGAACCCCAAACCCCTAAACCCTAAACCCCCCAAGCGTCGATCCGAGGAAGAAGGAGTTCCGCTTTGCGGACGCTGGCCAAGCCGTTGCCTTCTTAAGGCCGTGAGCAGAAATTGAAGAGTTTTTTTAGTGGTTTATTGGTGGTTCCTCTACGTGTTCCTTTTACGGGTTCCCTAAACCTTAAACCCTAAACCCTAATTTGCGTTGCTGTACAGGCTTACAGGTTTAGGGCTGTAGCGGTTCAGGGGGTTGGGGCTTCAGGGCGTAGCGCTTTAGTGGTCTAGGGCTTTGGGTGAAGAGGTTTAGGAGTTTAGTGGTTTGGGGGTTTAGGCGTTTGGGGTTTAGGGTTCGGTTGGTCTGAAAGAAAGAGTACTAAGGTTTTATATAAAATAGAAGGGCTTTAGAGGTGTGTGAAACTGGTGTGACGAGGGTTCCAACAGGGTTTCGCAAGGTGCTGCCAATATTTTGTGGTAATATCCCCTTGTAGTCCTTACATAAGCATACTGCAATATTCCCCAAAGCCCGATTCAAATCACCACAGCCCGTATATTGGACAAAGTAATCTTCGGGATTCGACTCTCGATCGTAAGCCCCGAGCCCGAAACCGCAAGCCCAAAACGCCGAAACCCCTTCGAGCACAACAGCCTAAAAGCCCTCAATGATTACGCTCTAAGCCCAGAAAGGCATCGGGAGAATAGCCCTTTACGTATTTTTAAAGAAACCTTCAGCCCAAGCCCTACAGGGTTTTAAGGGCTTTTAAGGGTTTAAGGGGTTTACAGGGTTTTCAGGGAGAATCATAAGGTTGCCCTTTCGTTCCCCTAGAACACGGGACAAGCAAGAGACACGCGGACGCGTAACCCGCCAAGTGTGTATTAGGCCCTTGGCCGATGCGGATGCCCTTCGAGCTGTGAAGACACGGCTCCTCGGAGATATTTGTTTCTTTTTCCTAAACCCTAAACCCTCCTCTTGTCTCCCTTGTTTTATGATGGATGGCAGACGGGGAGGGGGGGCCCAGGGCGCAGAGCGCGGGAGTAATTATGGTGCTAGGCTATGGTGATGCTTTTCGATAAAGTACTCTGTGTAGAGGTGCTGGAATGTCCTGTTCTGTGTTTCTTGTTCAGGGCTTAAGGGCGATGATTAGCAACACGATCCCCGTAGGGTTCTGCAACATCATTTGAATATCATATTCTTCGAAAACCTATTCTAGTCATGAAGGCCACTGTATTGCGTATTTGGGCCTCGGGGTTTTCTGGTGGCCTTGTGCGGTGCTTCGCAGCTTCGCCCCTGCGTGCCTCTCACTTTTCAAGCTTGCCACCTCGACTGTCCGGCAACACAAAGGAACCTATATAGGGGCCTTAATAATAATTAGCTATACTCTTTTGGGGGGGCTCCTGATTATAGTTTGTAGTATAATGGGCCCCAAAACCCTATTCTTATTCTTAGGGCCCCTATAGTAATCGAGATCAGCTACAGCTAGTCTACTCCCCCTGACCGTCCAGCGAGCTGCAGAGTCAAAAGGGGTTCAACTCATTCCATGAGTGCCACCGCACACTCATTGGGAGACTGGTTCCAACAGTCTCATGTCGGGGGAGAAATAGCCAGTGGTGACGGAGTTTTGGTCTTCAAGTCTGGGTACAAACTTGCCCCGAAGCACTTATAGTTGCCCCTAAACCCCTAAATCCTAATCAACCCTAATTCCCAAACCCTAAGCCCCCCGAACCCACGGCTTCCCCCAAGAGCTGCCCAAGCCGAGGAAGCCTCTTCAGGACGTGGACCAGCTGCTGGGCGAGCTCCCGGATGCGCAGAAGGCCGAGTTTTGGGGCTCTAGGGGTTCAGGGGCTCTAGGGGCTCTCGGGGTTTGGTTTAGGGTTGAGGGTTTGGGGTTTAGGGGCTCTAGGGGCTTTGGGTTTAGGGTTGAGGGTTTGGGGTTTAGGGGCTCTAGGGGCTCTCGGGGTTTAGGGTTGAGGGTTTAGGGGCTCTAGGGGCTTTGGGTTTAGGGTTGAGGGTTTGGGGTTCAGGGGCTCTAGGGGCTCTCGGGGTTTGGTTTAGGGTTGAGGGTTTGGGGTTTAGGCGCTCTAGGGGCTTTGGGTTTAGGGTTGAGGGTTTGGGGTTTAGGGGCTCTAGGGGCTTTGGGTTTAGGGTTGAGGGTTCGGGGTTTAGGGGCTCTAGGGGCTCTCGGGGTTTAGGGTTGAGGGTTTGGGGTTTAGGGGCTCTAGGGGCTTTGGGTTTAGGGTTGAGGGTTTGGGGTTAGGGTTAAGGTTCAGGGTTTAGGGGTTAGGGTTGAGGGTTTAGGGTTTAGGGTTGTAGGGGTTCAGGCGTTTTCGGGTGGGGCTTTAGCTTCAAGGAGGTTTCGGGGTGTTAGGGGTTTAAGAGGTTCGGGTTTTAGGGGTTTGGGGTTTAGGGCTCCTCAGTGTAGGGATTCTTTGGGGTTCATTAAGGCTTTAGGCTCTGGAGGCTTAGGGGTTTGAGATTATTAGGGGTTCAGGGCTTTAGGGCTGTTGGGTGCAGGGCTGGTTTAGGGTGACAGGAATTAGGGCACGGGGATTTCAACCGTAAGGTCTTTGGGCAAACCCAACCTTAAACCACCAAAACATTGTACCCCATAACCCTTAAACGGCCTTCAAGCTCCCAAACCCTAAGCCCTTCAAGCTTTTCAGCCCGAAGACGAGGCTCGAATCAGCCGGAGTCTGCACTGCCCCTCTGGGCATCCCATCCAGCGCAAGGGTGAGAGCGTGAAGTGGTATCAGGCCAGGTGGCGCAGGGCTCAGGGTTGAGGGTTCGTTGTTGGGTTCTGCGTTTAGGGTTCAGGTATTTGGCCAACTGAGAATATGCCCCAAAACCACTATACAAATTTTATAGGGGTTCGTAGTCTGTGAATAGGATTTAGGGTTTTGGGGGTATAGTGGTGGGTTAACATTCATTCAGGGTCGAGGCTGTGGCGCTGAAGATCTTAACATCGAAAGCCCCAAGCGGATGCATCTTACCCGAACAACACAAAGACCGAGCCTTCTTGAGGATATCTAAGCCTAAACCCTAAACCCGAAACCCTAAACCTTAAACCCTAAACCCTAGGCGTTACGGCCCGAGCCGGTAGGGTAGTGTAGTTTCCTCTTAGGAGGTCCACTCTCTGCTGGCCGGTGCTGGAGACCCTACGTGCGGCCGTTTTTGGGCCCACGAACATCCTCAGGGCTTTTGTCTGGGACGAGCCCTCAACCACAAGGACCTGCTCTGTACGCCGCGCGAGGAGCAGCTGTCCATCGCCCCACTTTTGTGGCTGGCTGGTGCTGTACCGCCTCTGGGGTGCAGTACCTTTCTTCTGGTTACTTAACACTGCGATTCTCTGGGCTGAATTTTCATGCGTATCTTGCTGACTATCTGGTTGACCTGGTTTTGTCAGTGCAACAACGACGGCCACGGGCGAGCAGCCGTGGCACAGACGCGAGCGGAGAGCCCGCACCAGGGCCCGCTTTTTTCTCAAGCTGTGGTTGACGGGGCACGTGCAGGCCCCGCTCCATCGTCTGCATCGCGCTTGCCAAGCCCTAGCCAGACATCACAGCAAAAGTACACTACCCGGCGCTGTTTATCAGCGCCTGCGAACACACACCATGGCGGCTGCAGCAAAGGCGAGCTGGTGGTGTGGAGCATGCCGAGAGCAAGTTCGGCAGTCGGCCACCTTCTGCCCGTCCTGTGGTGGCCACTAGCAGACCTGTGTGCAGGCACTGCCTTATGTTGCGGCTGCGCCGGATGCCCCGTGGAAGGCCGGTTGGTGGCAGGACGACAAGACGCCGCGACGCAGGACCACCCCCTCGCCTCGCCGATCCAAGGACAAGGGCAAGGGAGGGGGCAAGCCCAGCAAGGGAGGGCACGACAAAGGAAAGGGCAAAGCCGGCGGGGTCTGGAAGGGGGATGCCCAGAACCCGAGGCCGCCTGCACTCGAGCAACTGCCGAGTGCACCGGCAGTTCCTGCGCTTGCGGCGCCCAAGCAGCAAGTGCAAGAGCCAGCCCCGTCTCCGATGAAGGCGCAGTTGGACACGCTGCTGGGGCTCCTTTCAGGCTCCTCGGCTGCGCTCCCCCCGGAGGCTCAGCAAATGATTGCGGCCCTCCAGGAGACGAACTCGCAGAGCAATGCCAAAGGGATGCACAGAGCCGTGGCCGATCAGGCAAAAGCCCGGCAAACCCTGGCACGCATACAGACACAAAAGGCGACCTATTTGCAGGCATGGCATGCCTATGTCTCGGAGTTGGCCGCCTTGCTGGAGACGCAGCTTGCCGAACAAGCTGCGGTTATGAGCGACTTCGAGGAGAAGGAGCTACAATGGTCGCAAGCGGAGGCACAGGCCTCCCAACAGCTGGCACGCATGACTGGTGCCAGTGGCGAGTCTACGGAGGCCGGCGAACGCGAGATGGAGATCTCCGAAGAGCTGGCCGACACGGCTGCCGAAGCGGCAGCACGACTCCGACAGTCAACCGAGGAGAGCCAGGCATCCGCGAAGCAGATGCTCGCGGCGCTCAGGGACGTGCAGCAGACTGCTGCGGAGCAGGTGCAGCAGAGTGCGCGGGAGGGCTCCAGGACTCCACGTCGCACGCAGACCAACGAGCAGCCCGCCGGGATAGGGCAGCAAGAAGCCAAACCTCAGCTGCCAGCCGTACCACCCAGAAGCAAGCCCGGGACCGAGGGCAAGGACGCCAAACCGGGCGCGCCCCCTGGCGCGGCCTAGGCATAGGTCTCATGACTATGCACGGGCCGGGGCGCGAAATGATGGGACTTGGAAACCCCATCGTCTACGACGCTGGGTACGTTGGCCCCCATGCGGCCACGATGCTCGGCGCTATGACACGTTTTGACGCTGCAGCTTCTGAGGCACTTGGTGCTCCAGCGCACACAGTCTGGGAAGATCCCAGACTTGAAGGCGGCCTTCCGCTCACAGTCAGTGCTTATGATCGCCAGCTAGTTTTTGCCAGGGCGCTTCTCTATGCAGGCCGGTCATGGCAGCCAATCGGGCCGAAACAAGATGTTTGCCGCAGTCAAGTGGGTTCGGCTGCCGCGCATCATCTGGGGCTCGTCGCGGCTACCAAGCAGCTCCCACTTCGCACATTCCGCTTTCCTGCTCTGCAGATGGGGCGAGCAGTTGAGAGCGACGAGGTGCGAGGCGGGCGCAGCTGGAGTGGCCATACGGGCTCCAGTATGATGGACGGCACGCCTTCCGTGGAGACTTGTACAGCTGGCTTCTGTACAAATGTACATAGGGGTGTCCGCTTTGCCGCGACTCTTGAGGTTCAGGGTTTTGAGCCATCCGCCTGCCTGCCTGTGGCCAGGCCGTGCTGCTTGCCCGCTTCTCCAGCTGTCCCCGCTGGCCCCGCTGTTCCCTTTTCCTGTGCCTTGCGTGTGCAGCCTGCTGCTTGCACCGCCGCACTCTCACAACGGCCCACCTCATCCTCTCCTCCGATCCTTGCGGAGGTTCTTCCTGCAGTCAGCTGCGCTGTGAGATCAGCCTCTACTGCCTCCCTCCTTGCCGATTACAAGGACGGTTCCTGTCGAGCCTTGATCGGACCTTGCCCTTATCGGGACCCATGCAGATGCAGCTGTCAGCTAGGTGTGCCGCCTGTTGCGAGCACCCAACTGCCGGCCCAGTGGCCCTCAGAAGGAGCAACCCGTAAGCCCGGAGGTTTTTCCCTCCTCCGGATGCAGCTTACAGCCCGTATCGAGGTACTGCCGGAGCAGCTTGACCGGCCCGAGCTCCGCAATCGGGCCCTCTCACACTTTCGATGGATCACTGCGGGTCGGGCGGCGGGGGCCGTCACAGATGACTCATACCGTGACCGTTACGTCATCTTTGCCACAGATACACACCTAGAACTACGGCGGCTGCCCATCGGTTTTACCATCAACGACATCGTCGCCGACATCTTGGGGACCCGCCCCAACATCCGCAGTGTGCGGTTCTTGCAGGAGCGGCTGCCTGGCCTGCCACCGGTGCAGGTTGCGGTTCAGATGCGGTCGGATCCCGACCATGCGTGGACACTGCCAGCAGACCTTCGACCTGTCCAAGGGCGAGTATGCACTTTGGCTGCGACGCTCCCAGCTACTGCGGACGGCCTGGTGGCTTTTTACATGCATGAATGCCCGTCGCTGCGGCTCCCACCTGGGGCCTTTCAACTCCAGCTGCCCTCCGGTTCATCGTTCGAGCTGCTCCGACTGACGGACGCTCCCGACCATGTCCTTGGAGCTTACACAGAGTTGCCGGCAGCCCCCCGCCTGGCTTTTGACGAGGACGGAGATGATCGCGATGAAAGGGCCTCGCTACAGCTACGAGCCGCCTTTGAAGCCGCTGAGGAAGATGAAGTCGGCAACCTCATGCAGCTCGCTGCTACAGCTCTTGGGGTTAGGGGTTCGGAGGTTTCTGCTGACAAGGTGCACATCCCCGTGGCTCCATCGAGCAACACTTGTGTAGCCCCGGAATGCCCGGTTGTGCCTGGAGACACCCCCGGTTCGGATGAGCCACCCTCTTTGCTGTTGAGAACTCAGGCTTTTTCGCATCCTAGCCAAGGCAAGGGCGACTACATCATCCATCCTGCCTACTTGCGCAGTGCGGACGTTCTAGGTGCGCAGCTCCACCTATTGTCTTGGGGGCTGCAAAGTCCGGGGACAGACAAGCTTTTTGTTGTGTTTGATACCTCCAGGCATTGCACTGTGCAGCGCTTTCCTCCAGGCGCCACTTACCACATGCTGGCGCAGCTTGCGGTGAGTACCGCCCCGAGAGCGGTACGGGCTCTTCAGTTTATTGTTCATCCTTTGCCAGGGCTCCCTATGCCCCAGATTGCCCTCTCCTTCCGGGATGACCCCTTCCCTTGCTTGGCGGTGCCATGGGATCTGCGACCGATTGGGGGTGCTGTGCGAACCGCCTGCCATTTTGGAGGCGAGGACTGGGAAGCGGCCGTCCAGGCCAGACAGCGTGCTGCTCCGGAGCAAGACCAACTTGCCGTTGGTGTTCTGGCCGGTCGGTACGCGGTTTCGGACGTTGCGGGCATCCTAACCGGTCCCCTCCCAGAAGACATCACTGAAATCCAGCATTTTCACGTTGAGCATGCATATGCACCTCTGCAGGAGGCGCTGATACGCCGGCAAGTCCCGGGCACTACCACCTCTACCACGGGCATGTTCCTGCACCCCTACGGGGTGACTGGCGTTGGGGAAACTGTCGCTGTTTACAGGATCGTCGTCATGACTCCAGGCCACCTTGCTTACAGGGATGTTCGGCAGCCGTGTGCGCAGCTCGACGTCATACTGGACGACCTGGTGCAGGATGTTCAGACCCAGCAAGGACAGGTCGGAGCCCCGGCAAGCCTCGCTTTGGCCAAGGCACACCCAGTTGCGCAAGGTCAGGTCCAGGAGGTACTTTTTGTCCTCTTCCCAGATGGGGACCCGGGCCATTCTTACTTTATCTTGGATGGACGGTCCTTTGGCGGAGTGCTCGCTGCCCTTTCAGCCTCGGCGTTCTTGCCGGCAGAGCAGGTGGTTCCGGAGGCCTGGCGCGATGCAGGATTCGTTGGTCTTATCAACGGTGCCCCTCACCACTTAGTGCGCCTCCCCATTCTCGATGCAGACTTCGTGCAGGTCGGCAGGAACAACGCCCTGACAAAGCATGCATCAGCTACTCAAATCCTGATAGACATCCCCAGTGCGGAAGCGTTCGCCTGGGCTTTCAGGGCCCGGTTGAACAATGCGGCCAGCCGTTTCCAGCAGAGAGCTCGCGAACGAAGACGAGCCGCCCGGATTTGGTTCGCGGCCGAGGGGACTTGCACAGTTCTCGGTCCTTCGCACGGGCCCGTCAAAGTCCGGACCGACCAGCCCGGTGTGCCGGACAGGGAGACTCTGCGGGAGGCCTGGCGTCGGGTGCCCGACTTCCTCGGTCAACGCACCTCCATAGCCCAAACGGAGCTGATAGCACCATGCCAGATGACTTTCACCACTGCTATGCCAGGCAGCGATTTCAGAACTGTGCTCCTGCCTCAGCCAGAGGCATACGGCCATCACGTCGTGCTCATGATCCCGGATCTCGCCGCCGATTTAGGTTTTCTTAATCTAGGACCAATGCAAAGGGTGCAGTGGGAATACGGCCGCTGGCGGCATGGGCAGGTTATTAAGGTCTACAGTCTGCTGCCGTCAATGGCGGCCCCGGCTTGGTCACATGTACGGCCACCCCCGCCACCGCTGCCCCCTGCCCGCAGCAGTAGGCCGCATGAGGCTGTGTACCCGGCCTCTGCTGCTGGGACACGGCGAAGCCGGAGCAACGACACTGCTAGTATGGGCGCTTCACCCAGGTCGGAAGCAGGCGCTTCGCCTGCCGTTTCGCGGGCTGCTGCCACCCGCCCGGCGGAGGGTACGTCACTTGTGCAGATTATTGATGTTGGCTGGCGTCAGGAGCGCAGGTGCAGGCGTTTCGCCGAGGTTGCCGCCCAAGCCCCATCATGCCGCTGCACCAAGGGCGTTGTTCATTGTGAACAGGACCCGAAGAGTGGCCCTGCGCAGGCAACCGTGTGCTCGCTGGAGGGGTGCAACTCCCTGGCTCAGGGTCCCTCCGGCGGTGCTGAGACCTCCTCTGTCACACGGGCTCCCTACCCCGGCCAAGTTCACTCCTTCCAGGCCAGCCAGGTGCAGTCCCCAGGCCAGGTGCAGGAGAAGGTTGCCCGAATTGAAGCTCGCCTCGCAGGGGGGATTCCGACTCCTTTCGGCCGCCACGCCCTCCCGGCGCATGGGCCGGACGGCCAGGCTAGCGACAGCCCTATATCTAGCCGACCAGGGCCTGCCACGCAGGTAGTGCTTGCGGATGTTGTCCCACTACCGGCTGCTGGCATTGCCTTTGGGGTTACTTCCGACATGGTGGACTTTCTGGTTTCCCAGCATGACCCTTGGAGCTGTTCATGTGAGCTGCCGTCACTTTCCGAGCTGCTGCCAGTGGCACGCGACGGATGGCTGGCCTTTCCAGTTTGGGATGGGCAGCAACCACTGCAAGCGTTTTATTGCTTTACGGATGGTTCCTTCTTTGCCTCGACATCTCAGGGCGGCTGGTCACTCGTTATGTTGGGACTCTGTGAGCAGTCTGTTGTTCGAGTCGGTATTATAGGGGGCGCGTGTGAGGACGCCACGTCCGCATTTGATGGCGAGCTTATTGCCTTGGAGCATGCCAGGGCTTTTGCTGTGCGCTTACACCCTGTGCCGACTGTTCTGGCCAGTGACTGCTGCTCTGCGCTCCAGGTTGCCATGGGCCAGGCCTCCTTTTCGATCGATTCTGTGCCTGCGCGGGCAGCTGTCGGCCTTGCCTTGCTCTCCCAAGCAAGAGGTCAACAGGTACAGGCATTAGAGGTACGGGCCCACCTTGGCTGCGCTTTCAACGAGCTGGCAGATGGCATTGCTAAGGCAGGCGCCCGTAGGACTTTGCCGGCAACTTACTGCCTTGATGAAGCTGTGCTCTGGACGGCAGCAGCGGAAGGTGTATGCGATTGGCTCTGGCTCACAGCTCCTTCTCCCCGTCTAACGGGAAGTCTGCCACCGCTCAGTGACTCGGGCACATGGAGCGCTGCCGCTTGCCAGTTTACGCCCGTGGCTGGCCCTGATTGCTCTTACTTCCGTCCAGGGTTGCCCGCGTCTACTGGCCCATGCGATGATCTGACCTTGGATATGCTGGCGGTGCAATACAACTGCCTGTCGCTAGGCAATTTTGCTGCCAAGCCCATGATGGATGCGGGCCTGCGTCGCCTACGAGTTGTAGCCGCCGGGCTTCAAGAAACCAGGAGTCAGGCTACGGGGGTCTCCAGCACCGACTCTTTCTGGGTGCTCAGCTCTGCTGCAACCTCCTCGGGTATTGGCGGCTGCCAGATTTGGCTAAGCCGCATAGACGCCTTTCTACAGGGTTCCGGCAAGGCGTGCGGCTGGAAGCGTGACTCTTTTTCCATCCTTGTGGACCAGCCCCAGCTTCTGGTCGCGCTGGCCACTGCGGGCCCTCTGCAGTTCGGGTTGGTTTCGGGTCACGCGCCTTATGCTGCCCGGCCACAGGCTGAAAGGGATGACTGGTGGCGACTCTTGCAGGACAGCCTCGGCCGGCTCCCCCGCGGGTGTGTCCCCCTGCTCTTCCTGGATGCGAACGCGAGGTTCGAAGGCTGCCCCGCTTCCCCTGCCACCCTCGACTCCTCGCCCTTGTGTGCCAATGCTACTGCTTTGCTATCTCTTCTGGGCGACCTCGCTCTGGCAGCCACTGCGCAGTTTGACTCTTCGGGTGATAGGCTCCGTTCTTGGGTCTCCCCCGCAGGCAAGCCTGCCTTGTTGGACTACATTGTTTTCCCGGAGGCTTGGCAAACACAGGTCAGGACCCAACCCACGCCAGACCTTGGAGACTTCCATGCTGGCATTGATCACTGGCCAGTAGCAGCTCACATTACGGTGCACTGTACAGGCCGCTCTGCACAGCCTCTGTCGCGATTTAACCGCGAGGCGCTACGATCTTTCGAGGGACAGGCCGTGGCGCGTCATGCCTTAGCGTCAGCGCCGGCTGTTCCATGGCACACTGATGCCACCCTGCATGTTTCGGTTTTGCATGCGCACTTTCAGCAGGTGCTTGAGAGGTGGCTGCCTGCGGCCCCGAAGGCCGCCCGACATCCGGCTCTGACTCCGGACACCTTGACCCTCATCAGGCGGCACAGGCACGCGCGGCAGGTGCGCAAGGCCGTCCAGGCTAGCAGGCGCAAGGCTGCTCTTCATTGTCTGTTCGAGGCTTGGCGCAGCGGCTCCGCCTCCCCCACGACCTTGAGGCGCTATGCCGCTCTTGACGACGGCTGGCTGCGGGCCACCTCTGCCGTCCTCGCCGCGGCCAAGGCGCAGCACTCGGCCTCACAGCAGGACAAGGCAGCTTTTCTCAGGCGACAGGTTCAGGAGGCTCGCACGGCGGGGCCTGCGCAATTTGCGCATATGATCCGGGCCATTACACGGCAGGCCCGCAAATTCAAGCCGCCCAAGCTTGTGCCGGCGCTCGTGACGTCTGCTGGGGATGCCTTCGGGTATGAGGCCTCTACGCGAGCGCTAGGCGAACATTATGCCAAACAGGAGCGAGCGCAGCCTCTTCTGGCTGCTTCCCTCATGGCGTGCAGCTCGCAAGTCTATGAGCTGCCAGGGATGCTTGACGCGCAGCAAGGCCCCAGTATTATGGAACTTGTTGCAGGTTTCGCGGCGCTCAATTGCGGACGGGCGGCCGGGCGTTCAGCCCTGCCAGCCGAGCTCTACCGGGCAGACCCCCTGCTTGCCGCCGGCATCTTTGCTCCGGTGGCCATGAAAATAGCGGCTAGGGGAGTCTACCCTCTCCAGTGGTCCGGGGGGGTGGTTTTCTCCATTCCAAAGGGCCCCAAAAGCCCACACGAAGTCACTTCCTGGCGCTCCATCTTGCTGCTCGAGTCTGAGGCTAAAGCTTTCCAAAAGTCTTGGCGCGCTCGACTGATTGCTGTTCTTGGCGCCTGTCGCCCGCTTGGGTTGCATGGCGGCCTTCCGGGCCACACCCTCGCACAGCCAGCGGCCCTGGTCCGCAGCCACCTGTGCCACTTGAAAGCCGGCGGACGCTGCGGGGGGGCGATCTTTTTGGACTCCTCGGCGGCTTACTACGCTGTGGTTCGGGATTTATACTTTGCCGGCTCTGGACATGGCTTGTCTGACCAACAACTCCGGGAGCGGGCGGCGTTCCTCTTTGTTAAACAGGCGGACAGGGCATACTTTTTTGCGGAGATGCGGCAGGGGCGCTGGCTCGAATCTCTCCAGATCCCCGCGCCCCTCTTGCGGGTTGTCAGGGCTCAACTGGGCCATACTTGGTTCCTGGATGGGCAGCCGGGCACCCAGCTTTACCGCACGCATACGGGCACCGCGCCTGGCAGCCCCGTTGCAGACGTTCTCTTTGCTGTCCTCTTCTCCCGGTACCTGCATGATGTTGAGATTTTCCTCCAGTCGCTCGGGTGTGCCCCAACTGTGTCTTTGGCCTGGGCTGGGCCTGCGGGTTCCGCTCCTACCCCGACATGGGCTGACGACGTTGTCATCCTCTTCCAGGTTGAGCGCCCGCAGGATGTCCGGCAGGTCGTGGAACAGGTCGGCTCATTCGCTGTTGGCCAGCTTTCCTCCAGCGGACTTGCGGCCAATCTTGGCCGTGGCAAGACGGAGGCAGTGCTTGCCATTCGGGGCTGCGGCTCAAGACAGGTACGCCGAGACCTGCTTGCAGCCCACTCACCTTCGGTTGATCTGGCTGATTCCGCTGCAACCGCACGGCCCTTGCGCATTGTTCAGAATTACGTGCACTTGGGGGCGGTCATCAACGCAGAAATTTCCGAGGTGCCAAACTTGAAGCATCGCCAAGGTCTTCTGTGGGCTGCCTTTAGGCCGCTGAAATTCAAGGTCTTGAGTAATCCTTGGCTCTCCCTCCCTGAGAAAAGAGGAATCGTGCTGGGGCGGCTCGTGCCCCGCTTCTTGTTTGGAAGCGGCCTCTGGCGCCTTGGCAATCAGGCTGAAAGACAGGCTGCTTTGTCACCTTTATGCAGCCTTTTCCGCCAGTGCATCCGGCCTTTCCTGGGANGCCCCGCTTCTTGTTTGGAAGCGGCCTCTGGCGCCTTGGCAATCAGGCTGAAAGACAGGCTGCTTTGTCACCTTTATGCAGCCTTTTCCGCCAGTGCATCCGGCCTTTCCTGGGATGCTCTTCTGAGCGCATGCACATGTCGGAGGTCCTGAGTGCGCTCGGGCTTCCTTCACCTGAAGAGCTCCTGCATGTAGAACGGATCCGGGCTTTCCTTGACATCCTTAAGCCAGATATGCGGGCTACCTGGCTCGGCTTTGCGCAGGATGGAGTTTGGCTTGCGACTGCGCTCGAGTCCCTCTGTGTCGTTCTGCCGGCCGCCTCTTCCTGGCCAGGCTTCTCAAGGCTGCCTACTGAACTTGACCTTGGGGTTCTCGCCGGTTTTGTGGAGCCGCTCCGGCCGGCGTTGAAGCGGGCATGCAAGGCCTATCTGAAGCGGGCTGTCGCCTCGCGCCCTGCAGTCTCTTGGGAGACGGTACGGGCACGGCAATCCGGTGAGCCTGATCTCACCGTTGTCTCTACGGTCGCCACCGCATTGCCTTTTGTGTGCGGCAAGTGCGGCCAACGCTTCTTGAATAAGCGACGGCTGGCAGTGCATTCTGCGCGCAGGCATCAGCAGCACGCCTTGAGCCGCTGTGTTGCGGTTGGCACCAGATGTGAACGCTGTCAGTTAGAGTTTTGGACCGAGGATAGGTTGGCGGCACACTTGGCGCGGAGCGCTCAGTGTCTAGCCACCTATTCCGAGGCCGATTTTGCGCGGCTGCCGCCGCCTCTTTCCAAGGACACCGGCTGGAAGCCTGCAACAGCCACATACGGGCCGAGACCCTGGTGGGCTACGCTGAGCCCCGAGGTGTCTTCGGCAGTCTTTTGAAGCCTTTTTAGTGGCTCTCTGGACCGGCCCTCTTGCGTCTTTTGCTCCGCAGAGGGTTGGGGTTATGCATGCGAATTTGACGCGCGCGACTTCGCCCAAGCATGTCCGCCAAAAAACCCTAAACCCTAAACCCTAAACCCGAAACCCTAAACCCTAAACCCTTGTCAGGACACCATAAGAAGGAGCTCCCAGGCTTTCGCAGGATTTTTTTTTTTTTTTTTTTGGGGGGGGTTTTGGGGGTTTTCGGTGGGGTCCTGAGGGTCTCCCTGGGTATCAAGAGGTAGGGGTTATGACTTAAACGAGAGCTGAGTACTTCGTAGCAGCTTTCTCTTATAGTTTATGTATATCATCATAAGCATACCAGTACAGCCTCAACCCCTGCTTAGGATAAGGAGACTGGGGTTTGGGATTCCGAGTATAGGGTTCAGTAGGGATTTGGGGTTTTGGATCGAAAGTCTTGGGGTGTAGGCTTCGTTTGGCGCTTCATATAAAGAGTCTGGGGGGACACACAGAGGTTCAGGGCTTGATAAGTCCGAAACCCTGAAGCCAACGCCGTGCCCTTGCGAGGATGCGAAAACCTGCGACGCCTGCAAAAAGCCCATCTGCGCCAAATCAGACTACTGGCGGTGCACGAAAAACTGCAAGCAGCTTGGATTCGCAGCAAAACTTCATTTCTGACGATGTGATTTTAGAGTTTCCGTATGAACAGTGAATAACGGGAAAAGGCTACCCTTATCCCCAGAAAACTGCTGGAAAGCGAGTGCCCTTGGTTTGAATTGGTCAGGAGTCAGCCCTATAGATGCTACACCTTCAGCTGACCGCCGAAGCCACAAACTCAGGAAGCTACTAGAGTTGCCTGCCAAGACTGAATTTTGGGTTTAGGGCTCAGGGTTTCAGGTGATCGTAAGGAAGCCAATACCTACTTCAATGCTGAAGACAGCGGCAGAGATGTTTTTCCCTCCCCTTCTCTTGATATTCTGTCGTGCTCTTCGTTCGGTCTGGTATTGGTCATGGAGACCTGAATCCCTGAAGCTCTAAACTGACCAGCCGTACCGGAGATAGCAAAGGTACAACGTTTGCCACCATTGCCCCTTGTCTGGCAACAAGAGGCTGCAGGGTTGTGGGTTGAGGGCACCGGAACCGACTAAGCCCTAAACCCTGCACCCTAAACCCTGGACCCAACCCTAAACCTTGAGGAGTTCACAAGCAAAAACCTTAAACCTTAAGCCTAAACTCTAAACCCTAAATTCTCAACTTTCAACCCTGCACCCACCCGGCCCTCAAACCTAACCCTGGTCTGAACACGGGGCTTCAAATTTGGCGTCTGCCTGTTGGGGGGGGGGGTATAACGTAGAGTTCGGAATAGGCTACTAAGCCCATATACTTCTTTTATTCAATCGAACTTGTCGAGTTTACCATAATTTTCCGCAAGACCATATTCTTCATGTCACGGCCCAACATGCAAGCATTATACTGACCGAAGTAACCACCGAGCAGGAATCCTTATAGTTAGCCCTGTAGCCCCTTTCAAAAGCCTGGTCTAGTTGTCAAGGCGTTTTTTTTGCCAGCCCGGAGCCTTACGGTTGATGGACAAAATCCTGCATGACCTTAAGGACTCTAAACTATGGGAATTCTGGTATATTCCTTATAATGGGTAATGCAGGATTTTGTCCATCAGCCGTATCAATCTCAACGATCTTGTGACTCATCAGTTCAGAGGCCTTCTGCCAGGTCCTCATGGGAGTTTCCCAAAATAGCGGACCCTAATATAGTACTCTAAATAGTAGGATCCTTATTATAAGGACCCTAAAAAAGGTACCCTAATTTTCGGAAACTCCCTCATAAAGGATTCAGGGTTCGCGGGCTTGGGTTCTATCTAGACCCTCGGCTTAAGAAGTCCTGCATAAATTTTGCCAGGGTGAAATCAGAATTTCGGTAAAAAAACGCTAGTAAGAGTTCATGTAGCTGTATCTGGCTTTCTTGAAGGGTTTGCCACGGGGACCTTGCGCCTTAGTTCCTTTATGTGGCCTTCAGGGCGTACTGTAGACCCCCGATGTTATCCTTGTCTATCTTGAGTCCCTGCGAGAGCGTCCTTCGAAAAGGCTTGTATTTCATTGATCCTTGGCTCAAAATTTGGATTTAGACGAATCCCAAAACGCGCTTCCAAAGATGAAAGGAGGTTCGCAGTTACGAATTGTACTAGGTCAGCACAACCTGATAACCAACACACGCGCGGCCCCCAGCCCAGATGAAAGATCGCACAGTAGTACCCCCTTTCCCTGTTGCCTTTGAAATCTCCTTATTGAAACTGAGAACAAGAAAGATTGCACCCTTCTTTTTAGGGCATGCTGGCAAAGCCGAGTAGGAAGAGTCCCCCCGAAGCCCGAAGTATGAGGTTTTCAAGATGCTGGAAACAATGCGGCGCACCTTTTTGCCGAGCACTTCTCCGAAAGCCTCGCTAACACCAGCCAGGCAAGTCAGGGGTAGGTTTAGGGTTTAAAGGCTTCAGGGTATAGGGTTTAGGGTTTATAGGTGTTATGAAGTTTCAAATTGTCCTTAACCTATGCAGAGGAAGACTAAGACCCGGCACTTTGAGAAGCATCTGCACGACTTGCCAGCCGCCAAGCAGGAGCTGTCGAACAGTAAGAAGGTTTCGAGAGAGGACAAGACCAAGCCGGCCACTGCTGCCAAGCAAGCCGGTTTTCGAATCGCCGGCGAGGGTCTACTCTTCGGTGTTCCGCAAGAGCAAAGAGAAAACGTATCCTGGGGCCATCATGGTTGGGAAGTGTGCCTCAAGCAAGGCCTGGCCGACCGGGGACATCGTGAAAGTCCCAGAAGACTTGCTGGTCCTCTACAAGTACTGCTCGATGAAAATCTCCAGGGAGTCACTCCAAAACGCCTGATGCGTCAGGTCCTCTGTATCGAGTTTGTAGACCCCACGGATTTGTTTTCTGTACGTGGAGTCATAAGGCCGGAGTTGCAAACCTGGCTACACCCAAACACGAGGCTTGCATCGTTCAAGATGGTTGTAGGGTTTAGGGTTGTGTAAGTACCTTGTGCTGCAGTGTGCCCCATGACTGCTTGTAGCCTGCTGCCGTCGTAGAACCTTCTCATCAAACATGGGTTCATCCCATGATCCGTCTGCAATGCAACTACCGAAACAGCTGTTATGCCTGAATTGCACCTCCACAGCAACAATCCCTAAACTCTAAAGAATCCTAATGCCATGAGTCGAAACGCAAGGTCTTGGCAAGACTTGGACTGCAAACTCCAAATTCCCCAACCCCACGTAGGAATTAGCCTAAAGCTTAAACCCTAAACCCTACACCCTACACCTCCTCCAAACCCGAGGAAAAATCAGGAAAAACACCAACGGATCCTTGCACGGAGCAGCGGCAACACACCCAAAACCCTCAGCCCAAGTTTCTGAAACCTAAAATACTAAACCCTTACGGAAAGCTGGAAACCTTAAAACAGCTTGAAACCTTAATCCCTATCGACCCTCACAAAGCCCTCGAAAGCTCATGTTTCCACGAGCGGAAACCACTTACGATTCCTAAAACCGCAGCCCCAAACCCTAAACTTCCTGAACCTCAAACCCTAAATCATAAACCCTAAACCCTGAACCCCTAAACCGCCAAGACGAGCTCTTTGTGGTGGCCGTAAGTACGATTCCAGCGTGCATATCTCTAAAGAGATAGCTGCCGGACCTGCGGAGAATCTGCCATTGCATTTACATCATTTAAGAATACCCGAAACCCTGAACCGCAACCCGAGAAAGGCCGTTGCAGCTAAAACAAACAACCCGCCAGGCTTCCACGAGTGAAGGACCACCTAGCGACGAGGTCCTGGCGGATGGGCCCTGCGTAGAGCTCACGGCATCTGGGCTTAAGGCCGAGGGAAAGATGCGAAGCTCGGGCCCATGTTCCAAGGGGAATACGGTGTGCCGTTCAGGGTTTAGGGCTCAGGTAGGGCTCAGGGTTTAAAGTGTGGGGTTCACGGGGCCTTGTTTATGAGATCCTCATGTTCGTGTGGCCTCTTGTTGGGACCTCAAGGAAGGATTTTCGATTTCTGTGAAGACAGGCTGAATTCATATTTCAACCCGCTTGAAGTTCAATACCTTGCATCATGATAGAATCATAGTAGAGTCATAGTGGGATGTTGACTATGATTGGTAGTGACGTATACTGATGATTTGAGGGTGTGGGCTCTCTGAGTTATCATCCGAGTAATACAGAGGCCTCAACAATTACCTACTAGCATTCCTTAGAGTTCCTTGTTATGACTACACTATAAAGGATCCCAGAACCCTGTTCGAATTGTTGAGGCCCCTACACTAGTAGACTAGACAAGGTTCATTTCCAGGGACGGCGCGAAACCGCCGCCTTCGATGCGGCGCGGCCACTGGTGCCTTGGCTTTTCAGGAAGTTTGGGATTACGGTGTAGGGTTTTAGCATAGCTGTCCTAACAACTTAGCCCTCAATCCGTTCAGTGTTTAGGGTTCAGGAGCTTGTGGCTGAGACGCGCTCGCTATCGGATTGTGCGTCCCACTTGGTTGGCAGAGAGTCTGCAAACATCATTATTTAAGTGCTCAGTCCTTGAAAGCTCTCTACGAGCTTCGGAATTTCCGTAGCCTTCCAATGTCTTGAAGCCTGCAAATCCCAGAACACTGCTGAAAGTGTTTGTTGGGTTTCGGGTTTCTTATTTTTTATTGATGAGGATTTTTGGGATTGGGGTTTATGGTTTTCGGATCAGGATGCACTAAGCCTTGCCGCTCTTCCACAGGCGCCGCAGATGTCAGCCCTGGAACATGCATTGCACAGCGAGGTCCGGGTCGTAACCCCTAAAACCCTAAGCCCAAAACCCTAAACGCCTAAACCGCTGAGCCCTAAACCCGAACCCCAGCCGCGATGTCAGACTTTCTGCATCAAAAGTTTGGGGCGTTCCCGGCTAAGACCGCTTCGACTTAGAGCAGCCGTAGCTTCGACCACGTGGTTCAGGGTCTGTTCATGCTCCGAGCTGTATCTGCTGCTCCCCCCACGACTACGATAACTTTCAGCAGCAGCACACGCCAAAGGCTAAGTCCACAAGTCTCAAGGCCAAGACCACAAAGTTACGGACTCCTACACTACAGCCCCTCAGCGCCATAATACCATTCCACTCATTCCGGCTTTTGTATCAATATGTCATATTGAGGAACTCCCCTAAACCCTAAACCCTAAACCCGAACCCCTAAACCCTCTAAAGGGCACCGAAAGATACAGCTGCCAAGTATTGGTAATCATTATAAAGCCTCCTATATTATGGTACCCTTATAGATCCTTTATAGTAACCCTTATAGACCCCCTTTAAAGGAACCCTAAGGCCCAAAATAGCCCTAAACCCTAAACCCTAAACCCTGATATAGAACCCTAAACCCCTTTATAGAACCCTAAACCCTAAACCCTTTTATAGAACCCTAAACCCTAAACCCTTTTATAGAACCCTAAACCCTAAACCCTTTTATAGAACCCTAGAAAGGTAGGAGATAAAGCTGCCAAGCCCTTGCAAGGAGCCGCTGGTCCTCGTCCGGCGCAGCGGGGCCGAGCTTGAGGCTGGCTGGTGAGTCTAAGAGTCCAAGGACCCAAATGGGAGTTTCCCAAAATTAGGGGTACCTTAATTTGGGGTCATTATAATAAGGATCCTACTATTTAGGGTACTGTACTAGGGTCCCATAATGTCGGAAACTCCCAAATAGTAGGGTTTCAAGGCCCCAAAAACCATTCAGAGTATGGATCTTGGGACCTAAAACCCTAGTGTTTGGGTACTTGGACCCTCTGGGTGAGTTCTTTCTTTAGGGGACATGTGGAGGCTTACAGTAGCTGGGCCTTGGGATTTAGGGGTTTGGGGTTTCGGGTTTAGGATTCAGGGATTCAGGGATTTAGGGTGCGGGTGTAGGGTTTTTCGGTCTAGGGCTTGGATTTGTTTGGAGTTGCTGTTGGAGGTTGGTTTATTAATGCTTACATTAAGGAGCGGGTCGTTTCGTGTGGGGCTAATTGGTTGTAGCTTCTAGGTACAAAGTCCTGGTGATTTTGCATTCGCTATCCTTAAGAGTCTACTCTTAAGGGGGCAGAAGCGTTACAAGTTTAAGCTAGCCTTGAAGGGCAAAGCCATCCCCGCGCTTTAGATCAACATACAGGTCTGGCCCCAAGTGTGCAGGGTTTAGGTTTTATACCGGTTTGGGGCTGAGGGTCCAAGCTTCACCCAAAACCCCTAAACCCTGGACCCCAAAAGCCCCCAAACCCCAAAACCCCCAAATCCCTAAACCCCACTAGACCCTAAACCCTAAACCCGCTTGGTGGCTACGGTGGAGTACAGCCGATCTTCCCCGTTTTTCTGGCCCAGAAGATCGAAGATCGGAACCCTTGCAAGAACCTAAAGTCTCTTAGAAAAACCTATAGGAACACATTCTAGGGTTTAGGGTTTAGGGCTTAGGGTTAACAGCCTTAAAGGAACCCTTGTAAAAAGCTTTTAGAGGAAGCCGGTGAAGCACCGCCCGCCGCGTGAAGTGGAGGTCTTACAGTCGGAGCTCCAGTTGCAGGCAAGACACCGGGAGGGCTTGCGATGTTAATGGGACGCTTATTTAGGGCTGAAGGGTTTAGGGTTTAGGGTTCTTTAGGGCTGAAGGGGCTTTAGGATTTTACAGGGTCTTCTGGGGATTCGTAGGTCTTAGAAGGACTTACAGTAAGCTCTAGAGTTTACGGCTTGATGCTGTTGGGTGTGGGAGCCGAAAGCCCTAAGCCACATAACACCTCCATAACTAATCCAAAGCTACCCTGTGTCTGCCCTTGCAACCTTATACAACTAACCTTAATCCTTGCAAAACCCGCAAGAAGCCCTAGACGAAGTGCGGCCCGAGTTCGTCCTGGAGGCTGCGGCATGTGTATGTGTTCTGCATATGTGTACGCATGCGCATATGCATATGCCAATATATGTACACATATATGCACACCTATACATATCTCTGTCTGTCTGTGTCTGTCTGTCTGTCTGTATGTATGTATGTGTACCCACACATACAGATATCCCAAATTCTGCCAAGCCTGCATCACACCCAGCATGTTTAAGGCTCATGTCAATGCCAATACCAAGCCCGAAAGCCTCAAACTCCAAAAAGTAATTAGCTTTGATCGTCGCCAGACTTAAAGCTGGAACCCCTCCAAACCATAATCCGAAAGTATGGAATAGTAGGGACCCTGCAGAAAGTAGATCAGGGTAGGTCCGTTAAGGCGTGTCCCCGAAGGTTTTGACCCCTCAACAGTGAAATCCTGAACCCTAGACCCTGAACCCTCAGCCCTAAACCCTAAGCCCTAAAAACAGAAACCTTGATCCCTAAACCCAGAATCCATAAACTCTTCGAAGGCAATAGCTCCGGGCGCGGACGTCGCTGCAGAACCAGTCACCGAGCTGGCCACCAGACTTCAGTTGCAATCTTTCCGAGATTTGGGGTTTAGGGTGTTAGGGTTCTGGGGTTTAGGGTTTGAGGGTTTCTAAGGGGGTTTGGGGTTTTAGGGATTTCGAGAGTTTATGCGTGCAGGGGGCGCTGCAGGCCTTGTTCTCCAGATTTTGATGAAGGGGCCTCGTGTGGTTTCGGATGCTTGCCCTTTTCCCCTTTTTCTTTTGGAGTTCCCTTATTAAAGCCAAATAGTAGGAAAAAGGGTACCCTTATCATTTAGGGCCTACTCAGGAACCTGGTTCAATACAGCAGTCTAGGCTTCACAAGCTGTCTTTGCGAGGCTGCCAGGTTCTTAAGGGCTCTGTCGGGCAAAAGTGGTGGAGGTCTCCGAAAATTCGAGGACCGCTTCATAGAGGTATCCAAACTGAGGAGCTCGCATTCAAAGGTCTGTATTGGCTAGCTTCTGTTTAGGGAAACTCCTGTCACAATTCAGGATCCATTCTTTTCTGAGGTGCAGGATGAGGGCAACTGTAAACCCAAAGCCCAGAACCCTCCTAAATCCGCAACCCAAAGCTTACGTCACGATTGAAACCTAAACCTTCAACTTTCAACACCCTAAACCCTGAACCCCGTAACTCACTACCAAAGCATGTCCGACAAACTGGGCCTTGTTCGGGAAGTTACCACAATAGGGCAACCATCTTGTATACTATACATCCGATTGTGGTATCTAAACCCAAGTTACATAATAAGAACACCCGGTTAAACGAAGCAAAAAAAAGTAAACCGTTTTGTTTACTCCAGATCCCCATTATGGTAGCGAACAGTAAACTCCTTTACAAAAGCCCCGATAAGTTCTGCTTGCGCTGGAGCTTGCTAGGCTGGCTGCACAGAGGATCAAACCACCCCGAGCAAAGCTTGGGTTTAGGGTCTGGGCTTCAATATTATAGGGGCCTAAATCAGTGCCTATACTATTTTGGGGGTTCCTTATTATGTCTATAGTACAATCGACCCCAAAACCCTATTCTAATTATTAAGGGTTCTATATTATTCCAGATTTGGGGTTTAGGATTCAGGCTAGGCTTCATAGGCTTTTATGAAGCTGAAGTTCGCCGACCTCTTGGCGTGACCCACATGATAAGAGCGTCGTTCCCACAATAGTCCGTGCCAAACTCTGCCAGTTAATGTAGGGTTTAGGGTATTGAGGTGGGTGTAAGTCCTGACACGTGCATGCATCTTGCACTCAGCACAAGAATTCCTTGATGTGCTATTAACCCCAATAACATGCGGAGCCCACTGCCCAATATCCTTGCCCCGAGATTGAAAACATGTCACTTTTATTTCTCACGAGACCTCGTGCGTTTCGCCATTGTAGTTGCGCATATATAGTTGCTGGATTGATGTGCTTCTTGGTGCGAGATGCAAGTGAAAAATAACCCTTTATAGGCCCGGCCCTGGCCGTTGAAACCTAAAAACCCTAAACCCTATGCCCTGAACCCTGCCCTCAACATTGAACCCAATCAACAACAAGGCCATCGGGCACACTCCGCCGCCCAGGTCGCTTCCCATCTCGCCGCCTGTGAGTCGGGGGACGCGGCGGCGTTGAGGCGCCGGCTATAGTATCTTGAGGTAGACACCGGCTGTGCGAGTAGCTGTGCTTCGCTGCAGGATGTTACTTGAGGGTTTAGGGCTCAAGGTTTCGGCAAGGATGATGGCGTTTTCGAGGGTCTTTGGTCTATTGGTCGAGTGCCAGCCGAAACCCAAAACCCCCAGACTGATCCGTCGGGGCTGGTCTCCGCGCTATGGACCGCCAAGGGTTATGCTTCCGGGATCCCGAAAACCCTGAACCCTAAACCCTCTTGGCTTTAGGCTTGCTCCGCGAGGGCGGTCCGGTCGTTTTTGATGGATACGACGAACCCTAGCCTAGCCACAGAACTGCTTGACCCAAAGAAGCTACGTTGGGGAGCACGCAAGAATCCTCAGAAGGTAAGAACCCTGGCCCGATCCCTTAACTTGCAGGTTTAGGGTTTACGGGTTTGGAAAGTCCTTAATTATCGTACAACCCCGCTACAAGCCTTGACAACACAAGCGAAAAGCTCTGCAACAACCCGGCAAACACCCCACCCCAAAGCCCGTACAAAGCCTTTGAGTCAGAGCTGGGAGTCTTGCGCAAGATCTGGGTCTCCGGGTATTCAGCCATGCTTAACCTTCAGACTTGTTGGGTTTTGCTTGCCATCTTGGCTTCTAGCCGGACATACTTAGCCAGTAACCTTTTTGGGTTCGTCTTCAGTTCATGATTTGATTCGCCGCATTGTTCTGACATTTTTCCTTGTTTGTTTGAGTGGGGATCTCTCCCAATGTACATGTATACATGTGTACGTAAATGTATGCAGAATTTGAATTTGGTCCATGATAAGTTTTTCGACGACCCTGCCTAGCCACTCTTGTCATGCCGGGTTGAGTGGACGGTAGTATGATTTATTGTCGTCTGCGTACTCTCAGCATTGTGACTGTTATATACGCTTGTTTTGTTGTGTTTCGTATATGCACGCGTGCGGGGAGAATCTGCAAACAAAAAGACAAACAGCTGCGTTAAAACCCCCAGCCCTCGAAGCTCAAGCATAATTACTAGACGCGGCTTCGAAGCATGTGAGTTTGTGAGGCAGCTGGTTGCAATCGTGTGGCCTGGCTTCATGGATGACAGCACCAGTGTAAAGACTCAGAATTCCGGATTTAAGGCTAGGGGTTTCGGGTTTAGAGTTTGGTTTGGGGTGTAAGGTTCCGCCATGTGTCTAGTCCCCAAACCCGAAACATTGAACCCCTAAATCCTCAGCCCTAAAGCCTCATGCCACAAGCCCTAATCACTAATCCGTAAAGACAGAATTTAGAAATCTGAATTGTCAGTGAAGCTATGCTTTGCAGCGCTTGCATCGGATTGCCCTGAAACCCTAAATAGCAAGAAACCCCAAGCCCTGAAGCAGTACCCTCGTGGTATCCTGCAAGTTCCCTAGAGTACGCTTAGAATGCCTGGCAGTACCCCTAGAGGAGCCTCAAGGGAACCTTTGAAGAAACCCGAAAAGAAACGGTAAAGCTTGCAGTAGAAGCCACAGTGTCGAGATCCCTAATCGGCACCCCTACTGGAAGATCGGCACACCCTGGTACTCTCCTAAACCCTGAATTCAACGCCCTGTTCAGGATTTGGAAATGAGACCCTGATTAACAAACCCCGTTTCGCTTGATAAAGATTGGAGTGGGATTCCAATAAATTAAAGGGGACCTTGCAGACACAGGTTTATTAATCAGGGGTTTACACTCTGGTTTGAGCTTTGGTTTGGTCCGAGGTGCGCGAAGGAGGAGCTCGCAACGGAGGTGCTCAATCAGGCTCCTCTTCGCGATTCTCAGAGGGTTCTATAGGGATTCTAAGAAGGTGCTACAACTCCTCAATGATGCTATAACGGACTGTTCAGGCTCCTCTACGGTTTCATTAAGGTTACTCTTAGGGTTTCTGTATGGTTGGGGTTATTATAGGATCTTTTTATCAGACCTCCCCGAGCTCTGACTGCGCGTCATGTCTCAACCTAAATCCCGAAAGACGGAGCCCGCCAACGCGATAGCCTTTACCAAACCCCAGAACCCTTCCACCACTAAACCCGGAATTCTGACTTCAACGGCGCCATCAACTGCAACTTTGGTGCGGCTCAGCGCCTTTTTGATGCATGGCAGGAGCGCGACGACGTTCTGGTGTGCGTGGTATCTAAGTGCTCGACAGAGCATCTCATCGCACCGTCTGTTGAATACTGCTCCAGAGCGATCAGTGCCGCTGGGTACAATCGGAGGGCGGTGCCCTTGTTCTATTGCAGGTTTGCGAGGGGCAAAGGCCGAAAGCGGATCTCCTTTACAAGGCATAGCGCCAGAGCGGTATCAGTGACGCACCGCGTCATTCATTGCGATGACAGGGCGGACATCATGCGTGATTTTTCGAGGTGGGAGGCGGGTGGCTGGAGTGCGTTTCACATTGGCTCTGTGGATCGACGCGGTCTGGATAAGATCGTGCTGTCGGAGTTTTAAACAATCGTGTATGCACTGGTGTATCGACGCTTGCCCTAGAGGATTTCGGTTCTTTTGTCTGGGCTTCAGGGTTGGGGTGGAATGCGACGCCTAATTACACCGCAGACCCCGTCCTTCCGGGTTCTCATTCAAGCTTCAGCTGCCTTGTGTAAAAGACGGGCACAGAAGTCGGATCCTCCTTCCACCCCGGATTTAAACAGAACAGGAGGGGATCCCTAAACCCTAAACCCTAAACCCTAAACCCTAAAACCCTAAACCCTAAACCCTAAACCCTAAACCCAAAACCCTAAAACCCAAATCCCTAATCCCGAAGCCTACAGGCCGAGAGCCCTCGCAGCCTAAGCCTAAAACGCACTTTATTTTCGCCTTTCCAAATGCCGGACATCGACACCCCAAAGCTCGAATGCGGGGCTCGGAACCATTGGCTCTTATAGCGGCTCTATAGGGGTTGATAAAGTTCGACAAGAGTTGTATACGATTTTATTAGGGTCGAAGCTGAGCCTACTCTCTCAGGGTGGCCTGTCGGTTTTTCTTCGGGCGCTGCACGCGGAGAATGCTTCGACAGAGTTGGCGAGTACAGGTGGGACTGTTCCTTAGCGGCGAACCCGAAACTGCTACAGCCCAAACCCAGAGGGTCCATATACCCTAACTATGGAATTAGGCCCCAAAAAAACCATCCCTATTTTGGTTTTGGGGACCTAATTCCATAATGGTAGTGTATGTGGGACCCTCTGGGAAACCTGAGAGTACACTCGGGGTGCAGGGAGTGCATCGAGGGCTTTTAGGGCTTTGGGGTTTGTTCGTTGAGGTTTCGGGCTCGCTGAAATCCTTTGCCGCGTTCTGTGCTCACACATCCCTAAAAATGTAAGAACAAGCCCTAATTGGTCCATGCTGCAGGTCTGTTAAACCGTCCGTAAGTAGGGAATGCAAGTACTTCGGGACACGGCGCCCAGTCAACGACTCGGGATGTGGGATGGCTTGCAGGCTCAGATTTCCCAAACCCTTTATTAAACACCCAGGCTCAGGTTTCATGCCTCTGTGAATTGCCTTCGACACAGACACGTTCGTGCAAAAAGCAGCTTCGGAAGCCAAATTTGAAGCCGAGGGGTCAAGGTTTAGAGCTTTGGGCTTCGAATTTAGAGCTTGGGAGTTTACCGGTTGAGGGTTCAGCCATAGGGATCCTTAGGGGAGTTGGGGAGGGGGGGTAGGGGGCGTAATGCCATGTAATGCCCACAATAGTTACGGGGTTTCAGGGTTTAGGGTCTTAGAGTTTGAAGGTCAGGGTCTGGTTTTCTGTGACCGGTGCAGCAACTGCAGACTCGCAGACGACACGCCAAGCTACTACACTCGAACACAGTGGTGTTCTTGAGGGTTAAAGTATAGTGCCAACCCCAAGCACAATCTGGGCCCATTTCCAGCAATCCAGAGTCTCGCTACGCTCGCTGCAGGACTCTGCGCGTTTCTCCAATATCCCCGAAGACGTGCCGAGCTCCGTCAAATCAAAGTTCGTGATTGGTCGCGACATTTACCTCTCTGCTCTGTCTGTGTGGCTTGGGCTCTCTAGGTTGCTGTAAGGATCTCAGCAGGCGAGGGCTTTGGGGTTCATGGGCCTTCCAGGGTTTTGGCCGTAGGGTCTTCACCTCCTGAGGTCCCAAGCCCTGAAGCCCTGAAGTGCGCGCCACAACCTCCTAAACTCTGTTTCCTAAGCGGAATAACCGCTTCCCGGATCTTGCAGGCGGAAAAAAGACGTTTAAGCAAACACAAGCCCTGAACTCTTGGACTTCGAACTTGAAGACTCCGAGCCACCAGTCCTGGAATATAATTTGCAGGATGATGAGGTCATGCTATGAGTAGTTTTCTAGTCGGGGTCCCTTGTTAGGGCCCCCAAATAGTGCGGCACTCATATAAAAAGGGACCCTAAAAAGGACCCCAATAATTTAGAGAACTGCCCATATACTATTCCTTAGGGATCGTTCGTAAACCTCTACAAGAGCGTACCCTCAACAAAAACGATGCAACAGTATTAAGGCTCC
Organism: Symbiodinium sp. clade A Y106; assembly: GCA_003297005.1. Lineage (NCBI taxonomy): Eukaryota > Dinophyceae > Suessiales > Symbiodiniaceae > Symbiodinium > Symbiodinium sp. clade A. The sequence goes on from BGNK01003930.1 coordinate 62,833, forward strand.
TGTTGCATGATCCTTTGCATTAACCCTTATAGAAACCTTAACCCCTAAACCTTGAACCCTAAACCCTGAACCCAACACTCTCAACCCTAAACCCTGAACCCTTGTATCCCATGTACAGAACCCTGCAAGGGAGCTCTTAGCTCGATTTTGCCAAAGAAAGGAAGTCGTGGAGTTGCTGTCCAAAGACTGGCAGACGTACGGCCGGAGGCTCAGCCCTCGCTGCGCCCCTGAACTCTAAACCTGAAGCCCTAATATAGGGGCCTTTAGAATTAAGAATAAGAATAGGGTTTTGGGGCCCATTATACTATAGTTATAATAAGGAACCCCCAAAATAGTATTTAAGAGCCTCCGGCTCAGGCCGCCGACCCCGTAGGAGTCAGAGAAAGGGCGATAGCGGAGGGAGTAAGCCTTAGGGTTTGTGGCGCGGTTTAGGTGAGGGGTTTAGGGGTTGAGGGGTCTAGGGGTTTAGGGGTCTAGGGGCCCAGGGGCTGAGGGGCCTAGGGGTTCTGTGGAGGTTTCGACCAAGTCCCCTGATGCT